>JAQFVV010006831.1:0-311721 GCA_028023455.1 Epiperipatus broadwayi
GTTAATTTTATGTAAAAAGATCTGTAGTTTAAACTGTTATATTTTTAATTTTTCTAAGTTAATTTCCTCCCCTTTTCAATCAATCTTTAAACTTTTATTTTTAACGTTTCTAAACCAAACCCTCTTCCCCTTCTAACTAATTAATTGTAACTTTTTTTGATAAATGATGTTTATAAAAAAGTTCAAAACTCTTCAAACATTTATAGATTATTTTCTTTTAGCAAAGTGCATTTTGTTTAAACTAATAATAATAATAAAAACTCTTTAGAATTTTATAAATTTATTTATTTCAAACTAAATGTTTTTCTTTGTTTTTAATTCACTTATTTACAGACAACTTATTGATTTTATTACTTCTGTGTTATTTATGAAACCCTTATATTTTTGAATAATTGTAATCGTAACTTACGTGGAGCACTCTCATAACTGGTACAATATATATATAAGGCACTTTGGATGATATAGATACATTTGTGACCTTTGGAGCAAATATCCCATGAGTAAGTGAATGATACTAAATGAAGCAGGATAAAATGAGAGAGTTAATTAACCCTAGTAAATATGGTTAAAATAGATGATAGCATAACTCTTATGATCATGACCCAGAGGTTCTGAAATATCAGGCTTGACCATACACAACCGAGGCAGTACTGAGTTACTAATGTAATAACAAATCCAGCAAGAAGGCATTGATGGGAATATATTCATATCTGCAAAGTTAGATCCAAATTTTATAGAATAAATGGGTCATAGAATGAAGAAATGAGCATCTTCACATAACCCTAAATAACTCTCATTAACAGTCAAGAACAATACACTACACTGGTAACAAGATAAGAACAAGACCCTCTTGGTCTGAAAAATGAAAGGAATGTTCCCACAATTGCATGGAACTGATTCAGGAGGAACCCATCAAATTAAATTTTCCAAAGCAGCGATATATGCCTGCTGAAGAAATGCAATAAAATAAACATGAAATTAAGCAACCCACTAATGCTAAATTTACATAAAATAATATATATTAGATTTTAAATTTAAATCTATGTAAGATAAAACATAAATGGTCATGTTATAAGTTTATATAATATGTGGACATCTATTATAAAGACCTAATATATATATATATATATTGTACCTAACTGAAGTCTCAGTTCCAATAGGTGATCAAGGTTATCTTAGCTTAACCTTTTGTTTAAAATTTCGGATTTAAAAAAAAATCATGATGATAAAATGGAAATTAACTTAGTTAATGATTAAAATAGGATAATCTAAATATTTCAATAGTATTGGTTTGATAAGGGATGCTAGATAATGATTTGAATTAAAAGAAATATCAGAAATAGTTGGGAATCGATAAATAATATTAAATGTATTTTAAAATAACTACTGTATAATTCATTTTAATGTCTGAATTATAATAATTAGATATTGGAAATAAATATTTTAAATAATATTCAGTAATAAATTGAAAAATAATCTGTAAATTATTTTTTAAAATGGTATAATAATATTTATCAGATGTAGGTTAGTGTAGCGTTCCACTTACAAAAATTATTTTGAATTAAATATCCATTAACATTTTATTGTTGTAGTTTTAAAAATAACTTTTAAATAATTAATGTACAATCATATCATGTATGTGAGAATATGTGTGCCTGCAAGAATGATATGTAAACATAAGAATAAAAAATGATTTCAATATTGATTAAAAAAATAAAACAAATGAATGAGTAGAATTATTAGAATAAAATATTATTAAAAATAATACATAGCGTTCGTTAATAATGAATTTTTGACTTTTCAGCTGGGAGTCATGTGGTATGATATAATAAGACTAATTATGTCAGTAAATTGATTTTACAGCTGAATTGTCAAGAATATTAGAATTTAAAAAAATAATTTCATTGGTTTAAACCAAGGAATTGATCAAAAAGGGGGGGGGGTATAAAAGATTGTTAGATAAAACAGGGATTCAGGTGTCATTCAGGGGCTGATCTGATTTTTAATTCTACAAGTAGTTGAATCCTAGAATTTCTATAATAAAAAGTTGTAAATTTATAAAACTATTATTTTAAAAGTAAAAGTATGATTTTTAAAATAACTATATAAAATCGTCTTGTGGAAATGAAGTGCTGAATAAAAAAAAGGTAATCCGTTTTCTGATAATTAAATTACAATTGAAACATTAAAATTACAGTAAAATGTTTGAAGAAAATGCAGTGTCTCATATTTCATTTACTTTTGATCTATTCATTTTTCTTTAATTTAGAAGCCATTTAAGCTATTGTGCGCTTTTTTTTTACAAGTGTTAAATAATAAATGAGTACTTCCACTTCCAATACAAGATATAGTATTTAGGAAAGAATAAAATGAATCCACTTATTCAATCCAACCCAAATGCTTATATATGGGCAAATCTTAAGTACTGTAAGTGAAAGTGTGAGGATAGACTACTCACTTTAAACCACTGTTTACGATATCTGAATGAATGATGCTGACAAAATTATCTAAAATTTACTAGACATCACTCACAAATGAAACTTTAAACCTATGTAAATAAACATTTATTTTTAGCACTGTTTCTAATTGTAATAAATTTAATCAGCCATTTAAGCTATTGTGCGCTTTTTTTACGAGTGTTAAATAATAAATGAGTACTTCCACTTCCACACAAGATATAGAAGAATAAAATGAATCCACTTATTCAATCTAACCCAAATGCTTATATATGGGCAAATCTTAAGTACTGTAAGTGAAAGTGTGAGGATAGTTTACTCACTTTCAACTACTGTTTATGATATCTGAATGAATGACGCCGACGAATTCTAGATAATTTCGTCGATGTCATTCATTCAGATATTGTAAACAGTGGTTTAAAGTGAGTAGTCTATCCTCACACTTTTACTTACAGTACTTAAGATTTGCCCATATATAAGCATTTGGGTTGGAAAGAATAAGTTGTTTCATTTTATTCTTTCCTAAATACTATATCTTGTGTTGGAAGTGGAAGTACTCATTTATTATTTAACACTCGTAAAAAAAGCACACAATAGCTTAAATGGCTGATTAAATTTATTACAATTAGAAACAGCGCTAAAAATAAATGTTTATTTAGAAGTAAAACGTAAATCATTAAGTATTGTTATGGCTAAAGAATTTATTGGACTAAACTATAGTATATCTCCTATCAAATTAAAAATACAAGTGAAGAAGAAATTAAAAAAAAACATTCAAACATTTTAAAATATTAAAATGGAAATGCACCAGCGTCTTTATAAATTAAAATTGACGTTAAATTTAATACTGCCTTCTTAATACATGATATATACATGTAAATATGCTCTTAACAGAATAATGTTTCTGAGGAAAATATGTATTTTAAAATACTAATTCTCGTTTATGCCAGTAGTATGAAAAGAATTTGTTTGGAAGTAAAACTTTAAAAGAATTTAAAAATATTATTAATGAACTTGTCTCTGTCAAATACATAATGTTTTGTTATAGTTGCCAGTACTTATAAGTAACTTTATGACCGTTGATCTTAGCTCATAAACCGAGGAATGTCTTAATTATAAAAGAAATCTACTCTTATGTTTAAAAAAAAAATAAAAGGAAATTTGTTTAAAAAAAAAATACATTTTGAAATATTAAGAAATGTTTTTAAAAAAAGGAGCTCTATTTTAAAAAAATGTGTTTATCTAAAGAACAGTGAAAGTTAACTAAAAATATATATTATAATTATTCCGCGTTTGAACCTAGGATTTTAAATATAAAAAAATGTACTTAGCTGAAGAATTTATTTTTTTCAATGCCAGCTTATTATACTTATACTTATACTACTCAGCTGAAGAATTTATTTTCCAATGCCAACTTATGTTTATGCTTATGACATTTTATTATTTTAATATTTAAAATTATCTTTAAAGATAAAAGAAAGTGAAAGTGTTTATATAAAGAACTACTGAATATTTTTGTTTTGGAAATCATTGCCATGTTTATAAATATTTGACTGAAGCTTCGAATCCGGATAGATGAATTGACCTGAATACATATTTTTAAACGGAAAAACCATTACGGAGCTAAAATATGAACTTAAGTTAATGTATTATTATTATTTTTTTTATTGTTTGTTTTATTGGTTTTAAAAAAATGACACCATAAAAAAATATTTATGCTATATATTTTGTGTAACACTTTTAGCATAAATATACAGGTAAACTAGGGTTATAATTTTAAAATGTAATATGTCTATTAGAATGAGCAAATGTTTTGCTATTCTCAAGTGAATTTATTTTATTTATTAAGCATTTCACAAGCTAGGTTCTGTTTAAAAAAAATTCATTTATAGAAAATTTAAATATCACAGTCTTAGTTTATTATAAATGGGATGTTTTACTCAGTTTTATTTTAAATTTACCAAAGAAGTTTATCAGAGAGTATCCATTCATTTGTTTTATGAATGTTATATTAATAATAACTACAAATATTTTTATATGCATCGAGAAGTAAATATTCTTGCATTTAATTTGCAATTTTAAAAGTCCACTAGTTAATATATATATATATTTTTTAAAATGTAATATTTTACTATGTGTGCATTGTGCCTTGCCTAGAATTTTATATGCATTTAATTTTAAAGTATTTCTCATAGTAGTCACTTGACAGTGTATTTTGTTGGTTCGAACATTGAATACGTTTTGTATTTTCAAACTTCTTAGGAATAACTTATTTAATTCAGGTGAAGTATATATCTTGCTATTAGTTAGTATTTATTAGCCTCATAGAGTTAGGCTTAGTTAATAATTTTTGAATATGCTTATGGAGTAGATAAAATCCTCCATCCTTATTGTATTGTATTTCCATGATTTGATAGTGCTTGTCCCCAAAAGAGGGTTATTATATTGTATTTTTCAGTGATGATAATCACATTTATAAGCATTGAAAATCCCATGAGAGGATTGTGATTTCTTGGTGCGTTTTCCTATTCCCAGATGTACTGTAGAAGAGTTCCAGACATCTTAGTTTTTGCCTCGAAGTTAGGTATTTTTGAAAGCCACCATATTCTTTTCCAGCTCTGAGGAGCCTAGTATTTTTATATTTTTTGCCTATCATTCATGATGACTTAATGCTAATTCCACCACAGTAGGTGATGTTGCATTTGTTTTAGATTAGTGATGACAAGATATGCTTGTTTGAGGAAATTTATTTCTTCAGGTAGTGGCAGCTAATTTATGGCTCATAGGTATATCAATGTTTGAATTGTGTTGCTATGATAGTTTTATCATGCACAAGCTAACCAACAATAAGTTATATTTATTTTAAAGTATGTTAAATATGCATATGGTATAAGTGGCAATTCACACATACTAATTTAATATTTTCATCCAGAGTTTCGCCGCTGGATTTGTAAGTCTGTTACATTATTAACTTTAAAACATTGAGGGAATAATTTATGTGGACTAAATTTATTTAAAAGAGTATAACTGATCTCTGATGAATGAATGTCCCATACACTTAACTTAGTTTTATTTTAAGATTAGCTTAGTCTAATTTAAAAATATATCATTAGTTTAATATTAGTTATGTCAGTATAACTAGTTGTAGTTTTCAAAATATATGCTTTTCCAACTTAGCGTTTGTTAAGTTTAGGATTATAAAATTAAGTTAGGGTTTCAAATATAAACCTAGTTTTGTGTGTTATTCTGATTACTAGATGACACCATAATGTTTTAAATTATTTTAATTTAAAAAAATAGTAGTGTGCTTATTAAATACAGACATTATAATTAAAGTTAAAGATTGTAAAATCTCTAATTATTAAAAGAGATTAAAATTGAATAGCCTTAGCCTGTTATTAAGTATACTAATGTAAACTAAAGGAAATTGTTAAAAGTCAAAATACTTATATTAAATCCCAGTGCAATATTGGCAATGTTTGTATTCCATTACATTTGTAAGCATTTCTTATTGTTCTTAATAAACCAAATTATTATTATTTCAAAAGTTTTGTTTTGTTTGTTTTGCTTTTATATGAAAATATATTATTGTCTTGGGTTCCAAATTCACAAAATCTTAAGTTTCTAAAGTTTATTAAATCTTCAATTCAGAAGTTCCCAAGTATATCCTAAGTTAATTAAATATATTTGATATTGGCTTGAAAATTAGAAAGCTATGTTAAAGTAAGTGATTCTCATATTAAATCACAATAATAGATAATTGCATTATAGCAGATACTTAGTTATATTTTTAGTTAAAAGTTTATTTTAAATTATCAGTATATCTTTCCAGACTAAAGGTTATGCAATATCAGATTAAGAATATAAGTACTTAAGAAGAATATTTTTAATTATTGTTATTTTAAAAGCTGCACATTATCTTATATTCATTGCACATCATCTGTATCATCTTAAATCTTGTATGTCTAAAGAATTTAATCCATCTGCATTTGAGGTCTTTAGTAGGTTGTCTGTGAGTATGGGAAAGGCATAAAAAGTACCCTTGCTCTTTTCTTTGCTCGAGTAATGTCTTGGATAATAGGCGATTATTGGATTAAATTTAAATTGATTCATTAAATTTGTGAATTAATATTTGTTTTGTACATTATTTTAAGATTGCACCATAAGGTTGTTATTTTGTGATAAGCTAAGATATTACTTATTTGTTTATTAATCCCAGAAATTCTTTAATAGGCAACTTAACTTAAATTTTTAATTTTACACAAGAGTTTAGTTTTAGAAATCCCTGAGGTTATTTACTCTTGTTGTTTTATTGAATATAATTTAGTAAGAGAATCTTTCTAATCAAAGTATCATTATTCTTATTCAGAGAGTGTATGATCTATTGGTAGGACTAATATGGTAAGCATTGATTAGTGATTTTAGATAATCTTTTGTATGGTTTAGTAGATTATTAATATGCTGTAGTAGTTATAGTTCATCAGTATTGGATTTGATCTTTGTTTGATTATACATCTCTGGATCATCATCTCTTTTCTTTAAATTTATTGTAACCCCACTGAGCCAAGTCATTAAGAGTCTCTCATCCCATCTCATTTCATTTTCTATTCAACTCATTTTCATCATCTCTCTTTTACATTTCTTCTATCATCTCATCCATAACATCTAATCCTCTTCTATCATCCATATGATCTAATCCATTTCAAATCATTTCATCTCTTCTCTTCCTTTCATCTCTCTCCACTACATATCATTTTCATCATCTCTCTTCTCTTTTCATTTCTTTTCATCTTTTCTTTTCTCTCTCATTTTCATTCTCTTCTTCTTTTCCTTTTCTTTTCATTTCACTTTCTCTCCTCCTTTCCCTTTTTCTCTCTCTCTTTTCTCCTTCTCTATTCTTTCGGTTACAATATATATATATTGTAACGTTTAATTATATACGTTGCAAATATATTGCCATTTGGTAAAAGCTAAAAAAATAAAAGTAAATTTAGATTTTTTTTGGACTAATTTTTTTTTTTAAAAAATAACGTACAATGAAAGTTAAATTATTCTTTCGTTTTTTTTTATGTAAGTAGAAATAAAAGTAGAATTGGAGAGAACAAAAGAATTCCAAAAGTAAAATAAAAAAAGATAAGAGAAAGTACAAATATTTTGGCTAATTAAAGATGGTCAAAAAACTTGATAAGAAAAGAGAACTTTATAACATAAATTTTATAAAGAATCTACAAGATTATGAACCAAAAAAATGCCATGATAATAGCATGCGCAGAAGTCTGAAAACTGGACCTCGGGTATAAAAAGGAGGGATTCAGTTGGAAGAAGGTCTTGTTCCATTAGACTCTCTAGTCAGTTCTGGATAACAATAATACATCCAGGATCGCCCTACACTGAAATAATTCGGCATGTTGGAGTGAACTGGAGCTTCTGCGAACATCATGCCTGAAGATGTACACCAGGAAAAGCCTTCATGACCGACTAGGAGAATAGACCACAAGATCAAATAATAACCAAAAGGCTGAGCTCATTCTACCCAAAAAACTATGCATAGTTATCTACTACTGAATTCATAAAACTTACCGGTAAGTTATACTTCATTACTCCTGATTGTGACCAAATTAAACGTTTTCAAACAATTTCTAAAAGTATGTTTAAACAATCCCGATAGAGACATTAATTTTCTTGTACAAGAGAAATTCATTTTTTTAAGGAACTTTCCAGAAGAAATTTAGATATGAACAGTAATTGTAAAATTGTTTTTTATTAATTGATTCACGTCTGAGTTGTGTTCTAATTTATTTGATAAGTAATTTATTTCAGATATTTTTTTAGTCTATTAGAATAAAAATATTTCTAATACCAATTTTTATTTGTGCGTTATTAATAATAATTATTATTTTTTATTGTTAGTCTAATGAGATTTAAAATGTAATTTACCTTTGCCAATATGTTTCAATAAGCCCAGGAATAATAATCTTAAAAACATAATTCTCGTTACGGTATGATGTAATACCGATTAGTTTAAAAATATATTTTCTTTTTAATTTTCGAGATGCTATGTGATGGTTCAGTGAGTTCTTGCAGAACTCTGGCATCTTGCAAATAAATTAAAAGCTGATGTCATCGATAGCATAATTCTCAACAATTACAAAGCTGAGTTGATCAGGAAATATAGCTATGTTTTTAATAGAAATCGAAATACAACTTTCTTCTTTTTGACATAGCTTGATCAACTCGCACGCAATTTATATTAGCGTGTAGAGGCCTAACAAAATGGAAAATGTTATAATATATATATATATATTGTAACAGGATGGGTGGAATGAAATATAAAGAATGGCTGAACCTGGGGTGATGGGGAAACATCATCAACCCCAAGTCAATACAAAATCAATAATTTACAGAGTATAATAAGTAATGAGATATTTAATAATAAAATGAGATTAGAAAATCTCTGAGAGTATTGAGAGATCAGAAGCTAACTCAAAAGAGTAACTAAAAGCATAATTATAAATTCAACCAGCATTATAACAAGTAAGTATCAGTATAAGTAAATACTTGAGAGAAATAACCATCCATCATCATCATTGATGGGAATAAACAAATTAGTACAATAAATCAGAATAAAATCAACAGACCATCTTATGGCTGGATTTGCACAATAAAAAATATAAATCAACAGTCAACCTTGTGACTGGATTGGAAAATGGTTCTGTAGACCAGGCTAACTTCTGAGCCTTTGCCAGCTTGGGCAATTATTTAAACATAACTTGGATGCACCAGCTTAGTGCCCATCCATTAAAATACATAAGAATCAGAAATAAAAACAATAATGCTGGGGTATTAAAACATGCTGATTATCATCAATGCTCAGGCCACTTGTACTGGCCAACTATAAACTTAAATTTAACAAGACTGAACTAAAATAAAATATAGTGCATGGGCTTTAAAGAGTATCCTCTTTTGCACCAACCAGGATGATGATTGATCATCTCTGGATGCCCAAAGCACTAAACACATCCCCATTTATCCATGTCTGAATCTAGCTCAGGAACACAAGCTCTATTACTGTATGTGAACAAGAGATGATGAAAACCATTTTTAACAATTAAATACAAGTTTATTCATAACAAAAAAATGAATAATATTTAAGGTCTTATAAGGGTTCTGATTTTGAAAAGTATACATTGAGTTACATGATTAATAAATTAAGTTTATTTAAAACCCATTCAGCACACAGGAATGTGGCTTGATACAAAATAAACATGTTTGAATTAACATTTAATTTAGAAAAATGATCAAAATTTTACACATAAGTGTCTATCTGACACGCATTATTATTTACAATACAATTGACATATACACACACATATGTGTGTGCGTGAAATAACCTATTTGACTTGTTACAAAATAATTATCAAATTCTTAAATTATATAAAATACAATAAATGATTGAAGTTTCAGTTAAATGAAATACATTTTACATACTAGGTTTACTGAAACACATATATATAATTTGCACAGACGTGCAAAACATTAATTTATATACATAATATTTGTATTTATCACAATAAAATTATTAAAGATTATTTCGCAATTTAATCCTTTTTGCTGAATATAATCATTTTCTTTAAAATAAGAACTATCAAATTTTTGACAGTTAATTGATTTAAAATGTCTTTCTTTTTTCTAGTCTAAAAGATTTTTGGAAATCTTTTTCTTGATTATTAATTATAACGTTCTTTGTAGTTTTTTTTTCTTTCTAAATTATAAACATAACTTTAAACAGTTTTTTCTTTAATAAACGATTTTAAACTAATATCGTTTTATATATTTCTATCAGTTATAAAAATGTCATTTTACTAAGGAAATTGTTTAAAACTTCCTTATCATACATAACACTACTCACCACCAGCTGTATATACGTTTATCCGTGGTTCTCTGCCTTTATCTGATGCAGCATATGTGTAATTAACTCTTCAGCAAGCTAGAAGATTTTTTTCTCAGTGAGTTTGGTTTTAGTGATTGTCATCATCAGGTCAAAGTATAATCCATGTATAATGTTGGTCCATAATTAGTCTCCTGTCTGTGTAGAACTGTTCCAGACAAGCAGCTGTCCTTTTCATGTTTAAGGCTATGAATTACAGCACAAAGAAGTGGGTCATTTTCTCCATGTGAATTCAAACTCCTACTAAAGAAAACAGTCTATTATCTTGCTTTCAACTACATCAGCCTATGGTAACTATTCTGCAAATTCTCTGGTCAGCTAAAACCAACTGCTGCACTTCATCAAGTTGCAGTAAAATATTGAAACCAATTTTCAGCTGACCGTTCTTATAAAAATTATTATCCAGACTGGCTGATATTTTTTATCAGCTCTTTTTATAAAATCATCTGAGGTGTTATAACAACACCTTGATTAAAACAGTTTTTATTTTTTATCTCACTAATCCATTTAAAAACATATACATGTTTTAATTAATTAAAAAAAAATTTGAAAACAATATTGTGTTTTTACATTTCACAATCAGAATAATAATAATAATAATAATAATAATAATAATAATAATAATAATAATAATAATAATAATAATAATAATAATAATAATAATAATAATAATAATAATAATAATAATAATACCATATTTATATTTATTCAGACCTTTTAAAAGTTTAATTTATTTACAATATTTTAAATCAGTTATTATTTATTTTAGAAAATATAGAAAAATATCTACAAAAATTTATTCTATGTTTATTTCTACTTTTCCTTTATTTTACATATATATTTATGCACACACACTATATTAGTGTATGCTATGTAAGCCAACTGGTTACAATATATATATATAATTTCATAAGAAAATTACTCCTGCTTAATTGGAGATCAACCCCATATGTCTTACCTGTAGAAGAAATATTATATATTAAACTGAATTGTATTAAAAAGTTTTATAGAATAAACTGTCACATCATATATTTCATTATTTGTAACATAAATGTTATAGAATTGAAAATAGCAGAGCTGCAGTATATATACATTGTAACCTTCTGGATAGGCACCAGAAATATTAATTGTAATTATATAGTAACAGCTGATTGCATCTTACCAAAAAAATGAAATAACCTGAAATGTTTTTTTTTATTAATGACCTAAAACTATGTTTAAAAGCACTTGTAGATATAATTTGAAAGTTTTGATAAATTTAATATTTTTCTTTAATGAGTGATTAACAATAAAAAGGGGGGGTGGCTTGCCACAGGAATTGTCAATTTAGTTTAAGTAGATCCAAGTTTCTTTATTTGTCTGCAAAACAGTAATGATATTTGTTTAGATAATTTCCTGGTTTATTTGCTTTAATACTTCAGTCCACAGGGTAAATAGTGCAATATGTTTGACTCATCATCATAGAAACTTTAATTTCAGTTAGTGGTTTAGTACCTGTAGTACAGCATTTATGGATGTGCATGTATGCTTGTGCCATCATTCTACTTCATTTTCCATTCATGTACTTCATTAAACCACCAAATATCATGTCTCATAGCAAAATATTTAATTTCATAACCATAGCTTGGATAAACCAATTAAAACACAATTTAAATGAATTAATAAATCACTGGACCAGTGGATTGTCAATAGACAAATACACTATTAAATATTTTATTTGCTAAAATAATTATTATTTTTTTGTTACTTTGGAAATGCAGAATATTTTATTCTTGATTTAATTTAATATTTTTTTAAAAGACAAAATGATTTTTTTCTTTCTTTCTTTTTCAAGAGAGAATTTTGTAACTAATTATTGCCAGTACAGTGGGAGGAGCAACCATTGTTCTAGAGTGAACTTTTGAATGACCTTGGATTGGTAGAAGAACAAATGCTTGGGTAATAATCTGATATAAAAAGGGGAATACTTTTACAAAAAGTTGGCTTTTCTGATTTCAACAATTCTCTCTCCATAAAAGGTTTTTATTAGTACAATTTTGTTTCTACAAGTTAGTTCTCCCATAATTCAAGCTTAAAAAAACTTCTATTAATTTTCTGGATGAAAACAGCTCAGAAATTCTACTGAGAAAAATAAGAAAGTAATATGCAGACATAAAATGGTAGAAATAAGGTATATCTCCCTACTTCTAATTGGCTAATTTAAAATCATCATTTGAAATGCATGTGTGTGTGTCTATACTATAAATCTGCTTTGCCTAACATTTTAATTTTTAATATTAAAGAAATAATTGAAGTGTGTGTTTATATGTCACATCTACTTTGACTGAATTTTATCTCTAATATTAAGGAAACAATTGAAATGTATGCCTATATTATACATTTGATTTACCTTGATTTAATCTCTAACATTAAAGAAATAACTGGAATGGGTGAATTTTATTTTTATTCTGGAAAATTTATGTGAACTTTTTCATAAAATACTTCAGAGACTTTTTGTTGGTAATTTTTGCTAACTATAAAGGAATAAAGTTTAAATGGAAGGATGTGCATGGATAATTTATTATAATTTGCTTTATTATTATTATTATTATTGACAAAAATATATACCTAACCATTTGTATCTGGAAATAAGAAATGAAAATGCATGACATATGATTAATGAATCATATAATAATCAATTGACAAAATATTTTATTACTTTTACAATGCTTTATTATCCACCCATTCCTTCAGTTAACAGTTTCAATTGCCCCAGTGATTTTCTTCAGAACCTTATATCTCCTAATTTCACTATTACAATCAAATTTTAATACAGCATTGTAAAAGTAATATAGTGTTTCATCAATTGATTATTATATGGAATATATTTGACAATGCAATAGGAAATAATAGATTAATGAATCATTAACTTATCTTTAAATGTGATGATAAATGAATACATAGAAGAGCATGAAACTGGATATGAATTTCTTTTATTGTATTGTTCTCCTCATTTGCATTTAATTTTTTTTAAAGATATTATCAATAAACTTACATGAAATTAAATTAATGTTATGAACTGAGTGGTTATTTGCCTAGTGAATGACTTTTAAAAATTTGGAACAGATGCTTAAACAAATTTAATGAATTAAATAATAAATTATTGCTCAACTATGCAGTAATAAATATTTTTCACCATAATGAAAATTTTCATATGTGATATTACCAGCGCTTTCATTAGCTATTGCTAAGAACTTTGAAATGCTTTTAAATTGGACCCAATTAATATTATTTATCTCCCTGCAGGAATTTTTAAGTGCTTATTCATATTTATGATTATACAAATGATCATCATCATTTTGTACATGACCAAGATATGACATCTACAAACTGTAAATGAACTTTTTGTTCCAGCTAAGAAAAAAGAGCTTTAATGATTATTTTGTTTGATAGATAGGTATATTAATTATTTGTCTTATGATTTTTTATTACTATTTAATTATTATCTTTCTCTTCAAGAATGTCTCACAAAAGTATAATATGGAGGAATATTATACTGGGTAATTAGTTGTTTTAATATTTTTATTATTATGTACTTGTATTTCTATACACATGTGGCAATAGAAATACCTGATTGCTATTTAGGAGTTAACAGCTCATTTTTGAAAAGGGGTAGTTGCATAAAATTTATTGTTTATCTTTTCATTTTTAAGAAGTTATAAGGTTTGTTTCATAATAATTATTTTACTCCAAATTTAAAGATTTGTTGTTCATCTCAGGCCAGACATTTTGTTTCAATTTATGGGCTAATTCCGAATACACTAAAGAGTTATTTTGTCTTGCTTATTTAGTAATAACTATTACATTTCCAAGTTAAAATATTATACCTCATCAGAAATGACAGATTTATTATTTTTTATATAACTTATTAACCCTTTTCCCGCGCTCGATGAGGCTCCTCGTCGACATCTGAAATCACTCTAACTCAGTTCGTTTTCATATGAAAAAATTCGTTAAATACGTATTGAATTCGTTTTTAAAAGTTCTGTACGATGGTGACATCTTCGATTTATTTTAGAAGTAAAAAATAGAAAAAAGCATTTAAACCTAAACAAAGAAGGAACATTATTTGTGATTGGTTCTTGCATGTCTCAGAAAAAGACATTCTGATTGGTGGAAAGAACAAAGAAACTGCTGATCAAAGAAAATAAAAAAAGCTGAGATTTTCATTTGAATACGATTTAAATTATTATTAAATAATATTTATGGAAATTAAACATAATTTTCAGAGAGAATAATAAAAAACAAAATTATTTTGAAAACTATTGAAGATTTTAGTACAAATATTGAAGTTGTAATAAAAAGAAATATTTACTTTTCTATAACGTAAAAGTCGATCTTTTTGTTTACATTATAACTTTTATGTTGCCGATATTGAATATCTTAGAATAAATAAATAGCAATTTATTTTTGAAAGAACTTTCGTTGTCTTCACAACCTTAAAAATTAATTATATACTTTTTATAAATGTATCTGAGTTGAATTTAATATTATAGGTGAATATGTTTTAACAATAGGCTTTGTCTTCAGTTTGTGAGTTGGCCAATTAAAAGATTTGATTTTTATCTGATACAACCAATGATAAAATTAGCGGTTTAAGGGTTAATTAATGTCATTACACTGTTTCTTTATGAAATGTGATTTGAAATTGTTTATGAATTATTATGCTTATATACCTGTCTGCTATTTGATACAGTTATATAATGCTTAAATTGAAAGTAGAAATAATTTAATTTCCATCATTTTCAGATAATGAAATTTGCCAAAAAAGGTGGAAAGGTTAAGGATTTATTTTAAAGTGAATTTATTATTTTTATGCTTAGATTGAAATGTATTCTGTGGCTATGCAGAAAGAAATTGTTTATGTTATATATTGTATTGTCAGGGATTGAGAGAACTCTCCCTTAATTTATTTGAATATTTGTCATGAATGGATTATATATTGCATTGTCAGAGATTGAGAGAGCTTTCCCTTATTTTGTTGAAATATTTGTCAGGAGTGGATTATACTTTCCAGATAAAGTAGTTGCATTTTATGATAATTATAGTATGTGAAGTCAAGTAGTGTATTTCCCTTGTTTTTGGTGATGAGATGGTGTCCACACCAGTTTTGTTTGTAAGCCTCAGAATTAGGCTAGGGATTCACTGTATTTTGGTTATTTAAAGGATTAGAGTTAAGAAAGTTTTTTCATCCATCATGTATTTATGTGGAATTCTTTCCATCATTTATTTATAGCCAAGTGTAAGAAGGTTTGCTGATAAGAAAATAAAATAAAGGAAGAATTGATTTTTCTCACAGAACAGCTGAAGTAGAATTAATGTTAAAGTTTGGTTGGCCATTGTTATCATCCATATTTCATAAATAAACCGATTGGTTTTAGTTATGTTAATCATCTTACAACAGGTAGCATAATTCAGACACATGCATAAAATATAATTAATTCAGAAGGTATGGAGAAAATCCGCCACTAATGTGTAACACTTTAATCATTGTTTCAAATCATATCATATTTATTATTTAGGTTTCATACCATCAACTCTCAGATGTTTTATCCTCATTTTGAATGAGCAAGCAAAAGAAAGTGTAGTCATTTAATGGAATTATCCATTTGGTTTGTGAGGGACTTCTTACTCATAGATTTAAACTCCTCTCATAACATTTTGATGTGCTTTTGAAGTAAAAATGCCAAGAACTTTAGTTTCACTTTTATTATTTTAGTCCCAGTATTATAATGTTTCTTTTCATCAGCTTATCAAAATGGACTGATAGCTGGCATATGTTGAAATAAAATACCAAAATGTTTATTTTGATGTTATTTGTTCTAATGTAGACTATTTAATCATTGATGTTGGAATTATTCAAAAACATGTATATTCCTAAACTAGAAAACCAAATGTTTATTTAATCATCTTGTAATAAAAGTTTTATTTCTTTAAAAGCTTTATTCAGAATTCTTCTTTGACATGCATTTGCATTCTATGTTTCCACACATGCACACACTTTTACATATCCAATATAATATGATTGCACCAATCCATAATTTAATGATGAACATGTACAGATATGATGATGTTGCCTTACTTGATTCAAACACTGTATGAGATGTTTGATTATCTAATGATTCTCTGAAAGTCTTATTACTTACTTATTATTTAGATGATGAATTGAAATCAAAATGCACCCTATTTCTTTCGTTATCTAACTACTACCATTTTTTATTAGAATAATACTTCATTCGTATCATTACTTTTATAATAATAATCAGTTGTTGTTATAAAGTATAGATTTAAAATAATGCAATAAATTAATTCCCTGAGATGTTCCCTTATTATTTAGATTAGACATTAATTCAGTTACTTAGTTTAAATTACTGTACAATTAAAAGTTAAATAATGTTATATTTTATTTTATATTTAACTCTAACTTACCATTCAGTATAGTTAATCAGGATCACATCTTTATTTTATTAATTTAATTTTATTACACAGTAGATATTGTTCAGTGCATGTGGATGATGGGAGGAGATGATATATAGACTATAACTTGTCAATTTAAATGGTAGAACTTTACTAATTTCAATACTTATTTATTTTAAAATTTAATAGATGTTTTGTTCCTATTAATCATAATGTTTTTGCCCATGTCTAGTATAAATTTTACACTCTATAGATCTCTGCAGCCACCAACTGAGCTAAGCTAATATAGGATAGCATTTTAAGAGACTCATTCATAAATTAAAGCAAGATCAGATTAGTAGTTTATTCTACAATCAATAGAATTGGGGCCCCCAGGCATTTGTTAATAGGAAAAGTAGGAGAGGTGTTGGGGGAGGGATACAATATTTATATATTGTACCGGTAAAAACATGTTTATCCATCTAACATGAGCTGGAACTCAAAAAATGTACTTCAGACCCAGCCAAGCCCGAGATTTAGATCAGAGACCAACCTGAATTCAAACCCACTTCATAAGACCCAGATCAAATGTCTAATGAATATCATATAAATATGATACACAAGAATTTATTTTATATCCGGCCCACTAGCTGAGTGGAGAAGACAATGTTTAATCTATTAACTATGACTTACCTAAAATATGTATACACATAGTTGTATGTTTGGAAGTGGAGAAAAAGGAATTCGAACTACTCAAACAAGTTAGACAATAAAAATATAATTTAATATAATGACAAATAATTATACATTATGACTTAATTATATAGATTCGTATGTGCATGAATGAGCAAGCAGTCTACCAAATGATAGATAATTATATATTGTCATTCACGCTATTATTTCTCATATGCTCTTTTATTATTTAAATAATATATTATAAATAAACACACATCTTTGGTGGGTCCAATATTAAGATGACAATCAATTATTAAAAAGATTACATAAAATTGCTATTAACACTTTGATTTACGATTCTGAAATGTGGTTACTAACAATTTTGGGGAGTGTTCTGAGATTCATAATATATATGTACATATATTTGATTTTATAACCAAATATTTATAGAAAAACATTTAAAAGATAATGCTTGATTTTCCCCAAGACAGATACATACTCTTAAATACAGTAATAAATTATGATGGTGGGATTGTATAACAAGACTGAAATAACATTATTAATAAAAGTAGTGATAGTCGGCATTATATATATTGTAACGAGCACAGACGTTCGTTACATTGTTTTTTTTTAAAATTTATTAAACATGAAAGTAAATTAAAAAGTTCGCATTTAAAAATTTTCTTTAAGAATTAAAAATTGAAATTAAATATCATCTTAAACTCTTAGGTTGCATCTTCCAACTTGGATTTTATAAAAACAATTTAAAAAGAAAAAGTTTTATAAACGACGTATGATAACATATGTTTTTTAAAAAATCAATATTTTGTTAGTATGTTTGCTCATATATATATATACTTTCGACTATACACTTTGTAGTCTTTATCAACTATATAATGTTGAATAATCAAAATGAGACAACCCTTAACAATACCCATAGTTCAATTCAGATTTCCCACAATTCTGTTATCTTAACATTTGATGACTGGCGATTCATTAACATTTGACGATTTAAATAAATTTATATAAATTGTACTGTATTTTGATATATATATGTCGATTTGTATATTACATATATTGTGAAACGAATACAGATATCAAACTTTATTTATTATATATATATATATATTTGAGCAGCATCTATATACTTTAATAAAAAAAGAATTAATAATAATTAAAAAATATTTATAAGTTAAAATTTTATAACTTTTAGGTGCACATCTCAAATATATACATAAAATATATATATGTGACAAAAGGAGTGGGATAGGATATTGGGTTTGAATACAGGTTAGTAGATGGAACCATGAATCTCAATCTTAAGCTAACATCTTAAGCTAAGATTGACTGCTTCATTATATATATATAATGCAAGTTTTCTAGAATTAAAAGTGTTACTGCAGTATACATAATATTTATCTCTTTTTAAAGCAGAAACAAAGTTTTAACTTTTAACTTTGAGCATTTACTTTTATTTTTGAATTGAAAGTTGTTTCTAAATCACCTGTAAGCAGTATACATATATACTTGTCCCTGCTCAAAACAGAAAATAAAGTTTACTTTTAACTTAACACTCAATCTTAATTTTAAATTTGAGTTTTAAATAAACCATTATAATTGATTAATGGTAGATGTCATTTTTGAAAGAACCAAATTTAAAAAGAGAAGTTTAAAATTACAAAAATATTACAAAAAAACAAACAAATTATAATTCATAAAAAAAGGGATTTAAATGACTTAATTTGACAGAATTACTGAACTATTAAATATTTTAGTCACTGAAATATATTAGATAATTTTACCTCCTTCATCTGATTTTTAAATAATAAGTCTAGCAGATTTAAGAAAGATTGAGTACAATAGTACAATTAATTAGGCATTTGTTATAATACAATAAGAACACATTTTGATAATACAATATGAATATTTTATATAATACTAAAAAAACAGATTTTGAAAGAATGATTAATAAATAAATTATTTAAGAAAAGATATCAGAGTATTAAAGAGGCTTTTATTGTTTACTGGTAAATTGAAATTTATAAATTTAAAATAAATCACTAGATAGTAAAACATTGCCCTGAACTTCCCAGTATTGGCATCTTATTGACAGTGATGGAATATCGCGAGCAACTTGGATTGTCAATTGCAAGCAGGGACTTTATTGGCATAGGATTCTAGAGTACCAGGGCACTCCATACTCAGCTCCTCCAGAAATGGCCAGAGAAATTGCAGCATTCCACTCACTCATTGGTCATGACATGATGTAATTTAACAGGATAAAAAAATGTTACAAGATGTCTACAAGCTCTACAAGAAATAACACTTTTTTTGCCCCTATATATATTCCTCAAAACAAAGGCATCCAAATGTTATCCAAATTGATTAATTAATTTTAAACTTGGAGAAAATTCTTTTCTTTGCTATCTAAAAAAAATCTTATTGCTCGCAATCTCGATCTAGTTTAATTTTAAAATTTTACTAATTGCATTTTTCTTAATTAAATTCCAAATACCTTTGGTTTTAATTACACATTTATTGTCACCTTTTATTGTAATAACAATGCTATAGTAAAATATAAATTCAAAAATTTGATTTTAATTTATACATTTTTTATCATCAATTGATTTTAATTAATTAGTTACATTTTTTTTTGCTGATTTGAACCCCCCCTTTCCACATAACAATATTAAATTGTGTAAAAAATTAATTTTTTTTTACATTATTTTTTTAAAAATGCCTTAGTATTATAACTTTATGGCAACAATATATATATATATACATATGTATATATATGACTGCTTCAATATATATATATATATATATATATATATATATATATGTCTTACCTGGGAAGGTTTCTTGATTTGACAAAAATCGATGTTTAATTTATATGCATGAATTTGAACAAATTGATTTTTATTGTCCAGACATGAGACTTTGTTTCTAACCTATAATATATATATAATAACAACTGTTATTGATAATACCATTATCAATAACAGTTGTAACCTATATATATATATATAATAACAACTGTTATTGATAATGGTATTCTAACACTTTTGATTTGAATATTTTATTTACAACATTTAAAAAAATAAACTCAAAAGTGAAAATAATGAACAAACAAGATAGTTTTGGGTGAATGCATAATTTTCATATTATTTCTAGCTTAATTGTAAAGGGAACCACAGCAGCATTAATTGACATTGTATGTAAGGGAGTTGCAATAGCAGGGTTAACATATGGCTATGATGCATTATGAAGTAAAGGGGTCTTAGATTACTTAGAAAAAGTACAAAGGGAAGTAGTAAGACATATATTACATGCAGATGTGTAGACAGCAAAGGCGGCAATTCAAGAAGAAATGGGATGGTCAAGTTTTAATATGAGAGATGCAAAAAGCAAAATAAAAATGTTCGGTAGATTGCAGTGTATGGATAATAAAAGGATGGCCAAAATAGTATTTAATCGGGTTACGAGTAAATGGCAGGCAACAAGATTGGTGAGAAAGGTAATGCAGAAGATTTGGATAAAGAATTTATATCAGTATTCTTGTACAAAAGGTGAGATGATTGTGTTAGGAGGATTGTTGAGTGTTATAGTGGTAAGCAATGCGATAAAAGAATAGATGCATTAATAAACAATAGGGAATTAGAGAGATGGAAAACTAGTATGGAGAGTAAAAAGAGTTTAAATATATACAGAAGTAAATGCACCATTGGGTGCAAATTAATTTATGATAATAGCAAGGAAAGTAATTTATTGTTTAAGGCTTGAATGAGATCTTTGGCAACAAGGGAATATACAAGTAAATGAAAAATATGGGTGATTTAGTCTGAAAGTTGTGTAAGGAAGGCATAGAAAATATTAGGCATTTGTTAATTCAATGTAAATGCTTGAAAGCAGAAAGAGTACAAATAATGAAGTTATTGAAGAAGAAATATGAACAAAGTGATTATATAGAAAGTGGGTTATTAGTTTTTATTCTGGGTTTGAGGAAAGATAAGAGGGATTTAAATATGAAGGCCATGGAGTTGACAAAGAGTATGTTGTGGAAATGGGATGGAGCAGATTATGGGAAAACTTAGTGTGGAGAATGGAAAGAGAGAAAAAATTCTGACTTTGTATAAGGAGAAGTCAGACAGTGCATCACATCACATCACATTGATGAATGATTTAAGACAGGTAATCAAACACAACCATGTTCCTATATCTGTATCTTTTACATTTTTCAAGAAATGTAAAGGGTACACGAAAGTCTGTGATTAATAAATATCTCAGAAATTAATCAGAGCTACAAAAAAAATTAACATTTTTTAATAATTAGAAAATGTAAATTTAGAAATATATACAAAAATCTGTAAATAATTAGAATAGAAATTGCAAACATTCACAACTGATATCATAAACTGTCTTCTGAAATACATAAAAGATAATATTTTTATTCATTTGGTTTTACATTATATAATTATATAAAAATTATATAAAAGAAAGTTGCCTTGACAACAGTTTGAAATTGCTAATATCTATTAGGATTGTTTAAGTGTTGACTGGTTTAATTAATAAAATAAATAAATAACTTTATTGCTCAGGAGTTCAGTCACCAGAAATGCCAGATCGGAATCCATCAGGATTCTAAACTTCGGAGTCTCACATTTTACCTTTGTGCTAATCCAAATTACTGGTTGATCTCTTAGCATAAAACCATCACAATAACCCTTATATAATTTTCATTTCAGTATGATAAAGAATTAAAATAGTCTGGGGATATTGGATGAGTAGGTCCTAGATGGGGGTTTTATGCACAAGCTCTCTGGCATCCATTGATTACTCTGGCTTGCACTGAGTGGCAATACATATAGAGAGTTTTGCCTGTTTTAACAACATGTTTATTATATGTATACATAAGAAGACAATAACATAAGTCATTTAATATTTGTTATCTCCCAATGTAAATATATAAAAAATATTCTAATGCATATCACTAGCTGAAATTAAATTGAAAATATTTAAATCTCTCTCCTAATCATTATGAAATCCAACAATGTCCGCTGTAAACAAATATAAAGTATGAACTTCAAACTGCTAACTCAAAAAGATATTCTCTTGAATTATGTGCCGAGAACGAAGTTAAATATTGAAATTCAGACCAGATCTTTGTTTGAATTGATCTGAATTTCAATATTTAAGGATCATTGCAACATATGATTCAAAAGAATATCTTTTTGAGTCAGCTGTTTGAAGTTCGGACTTTATATTTCTTCACAGAGAGCTATGCAGACATTTTATAATGATTGGGAGAGTGATTTGAATATTTTGTATTTAATTTCAGCTAGCAATATTCATTAGAATATTTTCTTATATATTTGCATTGGAAGAAAGCAAAGTTTAAATAACTAAGGTTGTATTCTTTATTTGTATACATAAGCAAAACATGTTTGTTTACCAGCAATTTAATTTCAGACTCTTAGTTTGAATTGGTCTGAATTTTAGTATTTAACATCATGGCAGCATATGATTCAAGTGAGTATCTTTTGAATCAGCTGTTTGAAGTTCAGATTTTATATTTGTTCACAGGGAGTGTTGTTGGAATTTCGTAATGCTCTGTGAGAGTGATTTAATTAGGTTCTATTTAATTTCAGCTAGTGATACACACTAGAATGTTTTTTTATTAAAACAGATATACAATTTAAATACCACATTAGCAACAACAACTGATTATCAATACAGACTAATAGAAAAGTAGCTAAATGCTTGGTGTGAAAAAGATTGACGGTTATATACCATACCCCATATTCAGTTAGTAAAGGACAGTTTATATTTACTTTGAAAGTACTCAGATGTATTCAAGCACCATGTTGACTGTCCTAATATGCAATATTATTTTTTCCTTATAACTCTGTTCAATTCTCCCTACTTTTCTGTTTGCAACAATCTATTCAATTTTTACCCTCAAAATTTTGTATCTCTTCTTTTATACAGAAACACTATTGTCTCAAGTAATAATGATGCTCTTACAGTATTATAATCTTTATCAAATTAGCTAACTAAAGTTACATTATAAAGATGTTAAAATTTCTTCATAGTATTTTTTTGAAAGTTTATCATGGTGGTATTTTAGTAGCAATTAAATGTTGGATTATGTTCATCATCTAATATTAATTGTGTAGAAGAATCCAATCTTTATTTAAACCAACTGTGAATAAAAGCATATATGTTAGTATATGACTTAACATTTCGAGTGATATTATTCTCCTCTCTTTTTCAGATTTTCTGGCCTGACCAGTAGTCCAGGTTCAATTCCCATGCTAATACAGTTACTGGTCAACCAACAACACCTGGAGAAGAAAAAAGAGTACAACTCAAAATATGTTATATACGAATGAATTTAAAATATCACCTACACATTTTTCTTTTCAAAATAGTTCATAATGTTCCATATATGTAAAAAAATACACCAAACTTCTTTTAAAAACTTGTTTTTTATATGACTATAATAAAAATAAAAGAAGGAATTTACATTAGTGAAATTAGACCTGAATTAAACAGAATGTTAATAGAAACGAAAAAAGCAATAGGTTTGTTAATTAAATGTTTTTAGGATATTTTTGGATGGGTATATAAATGTAAAAATTTTGATTAAGTTGAGATTGTTTGTAATAGAAAAGGTGTTAAGGTAAAGATAATTTTTTTAGCATTATTTAATGTTTTTACATTTGTTTGGAATATGTGATATTTATTATTATATATTTGTATTTTTATTTTGTTTGTTTATTTTTTAATGTTTCTTGAAAAGTCTATATTTTAAAATAGTCAAAATGTTACGTGTATTTTTATTTTCATTATAGTCATTGAAGATAGGTGCATTTTTTGCATATAAGTTACAAAGAAATCAAGTCATATGTCCCATGACCTAATTTAACAAGCTTGTATTGCAAATGTTATAAATAGAGCTCACAAATAAGCTTTTAACAAGTTTTGCTGAACATCCCCAATCCCAGACCAGTTTCTGCTACTGGCTTCTTCAGTGAAGTGCTAGGATATTTCAAGCATATGAATGTCTGAAAATTTCAGATTTTCTACTTAATAGTTATCCATTAGATAAAGTGCTGGACTTGTTCTGGTATTTTTAATATAATGTTTGAATATCCTAGTACCTCACTGAAGAAGCCAGTAGCAGAAATGAGCTAGGGTTGGGGGTATTCTGCAAAGCTTGTTAAGAGCTTATTTGTGAGCTCTATATATAATATATACATTATATACTAATATTTGTGCTACTGCTAACAGTTGAATGTATATAAAAAGTTTAAATAAACATTTAAGTTAAGACATCTAAACTGTTAATATCAGATGATAAAAAATGGTGCAACATATAATTTATT
The DNA here is from genome assembly GCA_028023455.1 of Epiperipatus broadwayi. Lineage (NCBI taxonomy): Eukaryota > Metazoa > Onychophora > Udeonychophora > Euonychophora > Peripatidae > Epiperipatus > Epiperipatus broadwayi. Next base: position 24,903 of record JAQFVV010006831.1, read on the forward strand.
CACTAATTTGAATTTTTTTAAATTGGAAAGTAAAATTATGTTTTTGACATTTGTGCTGATTCTGTTCAGTCTATCTGTTATCTTAAAGTTTATTCTTGACAATAAAATATTTTGTTTAATAATAATATAATATTTGATTAATTTTACAAGTGCTGTATTTTATATAATAACAAATCCTAGAAAGTAATCATTCTTTCCTCACAAGGACTGTTAAACATTGGTGTTTAACTTATGAGTTCAGAAATAAGATGGCCACTATTTCCTTAAAGTCTATTTTGTGGCTGTAATGAGAATATTCTTGTAGATTAAACACCAATGTTTAATGGTGCTTGTGATGAAAAGATGATTACTTTCTATAGTTTATTTAATGATAATACACTCTTATTCTTATCTTTTACTCTCTTTGCATTTCTTCATATATTCATATATATTGCTTATAATAACTCTTCTCATATATACTTTACCTTAGAGGAAATTGAGAAAGCTCTGATGAAGACTGCTGGACAGTCAAAACTGTCAGGAAAATAAAAAAGTTTAATTTTTTTTTTTTTAATTAAAGTTTAATTTTTTTTTTTTAATAATAATAATAAAAATAAATAAATAATAATAATAATTAGAAAAGATCTCTACATGGTTTGGTGCCATAGATGCTCAAACTTTTTAGGAATGTCCAGACAATAAAGCCATTTGATTGATTATTTTTATTAGAAATAAATGAGATGCATGCAGAAACACTGATAAAAAGATAGATTATTTATGGAAAAAAAAGAAAGCTAAAGTTTTAAAGTGTAGAAAGCTATAAGCAATTATATTATCCTTATATTGATTGTATAATTATTGGCATAAAATTAAAAACTTGCTGAGTAAATGGGTAGTTTTATAATAGCGTGTTGAAACTGCCTGAGAGTGTTATTTCTATGCTAGCACACAGAAATATGCCGTTTAGGTGGACTCCACTATCCAACATTCTATTTCTAATGTGTAAGCCTAGATATAGTCCATTAGTATGTGGTGGCTGTGTCTATTTCTATGCTAATGCACAGAAACATGATGTTTAATTTGCTGCAGACGCCATCATGTCAGCTTACAGATCAGAATTGTGTTATGCATTTTTAAGGTGTGATCACATTTCACTTTTGTGTACAGTATTGTGTGAGGGTGGGTGGAATTCCAACTTTTAAAACTATTTTAATATTCATTTAAGACCGTCTTCCCCTCTATCTCCCCTGCTTTATAAATGTCTACTAACAATTATGAGCATAGTCTCATGCTTCCTTTGCCCAGCTTTATTGCTCAAAAAGTTTTGCAAATGTAGGTGCAAGCGTGATTTCTATCAAATCATGCTCTAAGTCCCTATTGTGTGAGAACAACTGCGAGCTTCATAAAATGGCTGAAATAAAGATTTTGAATGTCCATCCAGACTCAATTGTTGAGGTTGATGAGACCTTGTTTAGCCGCCAAAAGACCCACCAGAGCAGGGTTTTTTCACAGCAATGGATCTTTGGCAGAGTGTGCTGTGAAACCAGCGATTGCTTCATTGTGGCTGTTCCCTGTTGATCTGCAGTCACCATATTCAACCCATTCGGGAAAATGTCAAACCTGGAACAACTTTTTTCTCTGACAGCTGGAAGGGTTATCAAACAAAAAATCTTGAAGCTGCAGGTTTCAAATGCCAGACAGTAAACCACAGGTACAACTTTGTGGACACCAACACAGGTGCGTGCACACAGAACATCAAGCACCAGTGGGATCTGTTGAAATGGTGCATCAAAAAACAGTGTGGCACAGCCAGATACTCACTGGATACTTACCTGGCTGAGTTTATGTGACAGCATGCGCACAAGCAGGAAATCATCTTCCAGGCACTATTATTAGAGCTTCAAGTTGTGTGCTGTTCCTGAAGAGCCAAAAAACTTTGTTTTAAATTTATATATTTCATGGGATAACCATCTAATATAAATATTTGTTTCTAATACAAAAAGTTATTAACTCTTCGAGTTGCATAATTCACGTGTTAATAATTCAACCCCCCAATGTTGACTTTATGCTGTAAATGTATTGATTTTATCGAATAACCATCAAATTTCTTATTTAAAGAAAAAAAAGTTGATTTACCAAATCAAAAATAAGTAATGAAAACAAATAAAAAGTAAGTACTTTTTAAATTAATTTTGATTTATGTATTTTTTTAAATATTTATTTGATATTACTTTGAATGTGATAAAGAAAAAAAAGCCTGGCCCCAACAACATTATATTATATTTATTTACAAACAAACCACACCCTCAGGCTGTGTCAACACGCTATTATAAAACTACCAGTAAATGTAAAAAATTACCAGATAAATAGCTAAGATATTCAATAACATAATTGAAAAGCTTTTCATGATCTAAAGTAAATATTACGATTTTTTTATTGCCATTTTATTCAAAATTCAAAAATTTTTATTTTCATTCCTACAAGACAGTAAATCTGTGTGCTGTGACTATTCAATTCTTATTTAGACCATGATTCAATAATCATAAATTCTAATTACTTGCTAGATTATGACAAATTAATCAAAATTACTCATTATAAATGCCAATAATTTTTTATATTGTAATGGTACGGTCCTTTTTCAAGAGCCGAGGTGGTTGCATCTAACTATAGTTGGACTTGAATTGGTGGTCGAGAGGTCAGCGTGACTGTCTTGCACTTGCAGGCAGTTGCCCGGGTTGCGGGTTCGCATCAGGACAATGCTATGACACTTTAAAAATAAAAAATAAAAAAAAAACTATAGTTGGATTTAAAGTCTTCATATAGGATGCCATGGATGAAACGATATTGTAATATAAAATTGAATCCATATTAAACTAGATAATTTTAAATCAAATTATTCAATATCGATGCAGCCTAGACTAATTCATCCAATCTACACCTTTGTTGATTTCGTTATGCTCGATTTTTTGAACACAGGGAAGATATTGCATTTAACTCACTTCAGGCATTACCATCAATATCCTGTAGTAGAATTATTACAATAAATTATTCTGAAACTAACTTACTTAATATGCTAATATATTAATTTGATATGATATGTGAGTAAGTATATGCATTCATCAATATTTTGTTTGGTAAAATAACTAAATAAATCAAATAAATAAGAGACTTCTTTGAATTTACAAATCAACTTTAACATGTTTATTAATGAGTAACAATATGAAAATATTGTTATGTAAGAAAAAAAAAATTATTACAACATGTGCTTGCCTATATTTCCATTATTTATAGCATTAAGTTAATTATTACCCCCATATTCCCATAATACATTGTAACACAAATACATTTTAATAATCTATGAAGCTAACTAAAAATTTAAAATTTCAAAATTATAATACAACTAATTTAGTATCACTTCAAAATTATGTGTATCAAAAATTATTCACCTTATACGATTCTTGTAAAGTAATATTAGTATTATAAATAAATTCCTTCATGTATAGTCATATTATAAAATAAAGAAATTTCATGCAAAGAAATTAATCTTTCACACAAAAATTATAACAAATATTACTATGTTAACTAAAATTAGTAATAAACAAAATTCTATTCTGTCATGTATAAATTCAATTTGGAGAATAACAAACTCTTACTTCCAGATTGAGTTAGTCTCAAATTTACCTCAGTCAATGTCACTTTTTTTTAAATGGAAAACCTAAATTTTATTTAAAAAATAAAATTAAAAAAGTGTTTAACATAATGATCTTCCATTTCTCTTCATCTAGATAATTTTCTGGAATGAAGTACTCCCAGCATGAATGATTTTTGAAAACAAAAGAAATATAATTTAGATGTCAAAAGTATATAACACACAAATATAATCTGAAATGTTGTGTCAGAAAATATTATCCTACTCCCTTCCATGATGAGGTGAAGAATGTTCCTTAATAATAAAGTTCCATGTTCTTTGCTCATCGATCATCGAAGAGGCAAGGAAGATATTCTGTTGATTAGGTTTCCTTATATTGAGTGTAGTTTACATCTTTTTCTCCAGATTACTTTGCTACCCAAATAATTTCTCATTGAAAATTATATTGATGAAATACAGATATATTTTAGACATTGTGTAGGAAATATAATTACATTCTTTGTTTAAAACATCACCATTTCATCTCACAACAAGTGGTGTTTACCCACTATGCATTTTCAATTATTACTGACTTCTTAAAATATTTAATTTCAATTTGAATAAATGTTTTAAAGAAATGTCTCTTCATTAAAACTTTAATTTAGAACAATCTTCTAAATTCCTATTATTAATAAACAAAAAATATGCAGATAATTATGTTTTAAAAATATAAGCAAAGACATTTAAGAATAATTTATCTACTCTTTTAATTGAGTGAATTCAGAGTTCTTTTATAATGAAATTTCTATTTTGAAGAAAATTCTTTAAAGATATTAATCCATCTTCTTTTGATATGTTTGTATTTCAAAAACATCCAATGAGTGTATTGATTAGTTTTTTTTGTTTTTTTATAGCAAAGATAGGATTAAATTATTAAAAATTTGTTTTGGTTTTTATACTGGAATTGACTTCTGGTAGCATATATAATATTTGCTTTTTGTGATTTAATATTTTCCTATTGTTAAAATAAATATAATTTACAATTGGGTTCTAAATTGTATTTCTTTTGTTTTAGTTGCTAAGATACAAAATTGAACTAAGTTTATCTCCATGTCTACATCTTGCTTAATGAAAAGTAAGTTACTGTTAACACTAACTGAAATAATTATAGAAAATATACAAACCATTATACAATTACAAATATCCAGTAACGCCCTCTGTTTAAAGTTCTATATCCCAATAATAGCAAACTGTATCATTTTACGGTTTGCTATTATTGGGATATAGAACTTTAAACAGAGGGCGTTACTGGATATTTGTAATTGTATAATGGTTTGTATATTTTATATATATATATGAATAATAAAATAATCATTTTAAAGTTATTAATTTCATTAATAACTATTTAAATATCTGTTCTTCTAACTTAAGATTTTAAGGTTTGAATTAATTTAGATATATATCTATCAAAATAATACGCTTAATAATTATAAACTTATATTTGTATTTCTTTTTATTTATGTTTTGATATTACATTTGGATAGCTTATGTTAATAGAATTGTAAGTAACCCTTACAATTTCCCTACTGTAAAAGGTTTAATTTTTTTTTATTATAATAATAAAATTTTAACACTTTACTTGGATAAATGTATTATACTGTTGTATATAATTTGGGTATTTATATAAAATTATAAGTTGGATTTGGTGGTGAGTATTATTATTTAAATTGGAAAAACAAATTTTTACAGTTCTCTCACTCTGAAATTAAAATTTAAGGTCATGCATTATTTATATTTAATTGGACAATGTTGATATATATATAAGAAATTATCTAACTTATTTATTCTAATCTATCTTACTATTACTTTTTATTTTCAGTCTTCATTATACTGAAATGAGAATTATATAAGGATTATTATGATGGTTTTATGATAAGAGGTCAACTGGTAATGCGTCTCTATACTAGAAGGCACATAGTAAATTAATTATCCTTTAATACTGCTCCTTTTTTTAGGCTTATTGGGTTTCTCAAAAGAAATAATTAAATCTTGGGAGTGTTCATTCTATATCAATCATCTCTTTCATCTTGGTTGCCTCTAAAACATCCCAATAATTATTTAAGAATTATCTGGCCCTACTCTCATCATATATTAAGTGATCCTAATCTTGATCTTGTCGCATTTCTCTTTCTTTTTCTGATTAAACATATCTATTCAGTACCATTCTGTTTTGCCATAGTAAGGCTTCAAGCAATGTGCATTGTATGTTTTTTTTAATTCTCCCTTCATTTCTATCAAAAATGCATTTGGAATAGACATTTTATAATAGAAAATGGTATCTCATATTGGTGATCAGAATTTATACTTTCCTTCTATTGTATTACTTGAGTGAGGTATTTTAACAAACACTTAGTCTCCTACTTTAAACTTATAAGTATGTCCATTTTTATATTTGATTCTTATATTAGCTTTAGCTGTTAATTGGATGTATGCTTTTAGTGTATCTTTTTCAGAATTGTATTCAATACAAACAATTGGTATGTAGTATAATTAACAATGATTTACCTTATATATGAGTTCATATGCACACATCCTTATTCAACACATATTTTTAATATCTCTTATTTGTGATGCATATATTGGTGATTATATATACATAAATATATATTTACATTTTTACTTTATTATTATTACACCTGGGATTATTCTTGTGGATTTCATCCATTTACTATTCCAATATCATCACCCATGAGGTCCATCATAGTATAAATATTCTTCAAGCATTAACATTTTTATGCCTGGTGAATGTAAAATACATATTTTATGGTAATGTGGACTTTTTTGTTTATTGTTTTGTGATATGGTCTTCATCACTATATTCTCATGCTTTTCTATAATTTGATAATATTTATGATTATGGAGGGGATTAAATTTCCATAATGAGTATTTAATAGAATCAAATCAATTGACTTCATTAATGTCTACATATTTTGTCTTTTTATTATGACAACCTTCTTTCATGATATCCATTGTAATTATCAGTGTTTTAATCTGATTGTTGTCATTTATTTCATCAATGTCATGTCTGGAGAATATCCTAACTTTGTTTTGATAGTAAATAAGGGTGTGTTGGAACGATTTTTAACATATATCCAGTTTGTTTACCATCATATCTTCATTCAGTTATTTTGATATGATGTGTTTATATTGTGGGGTCATTTCGATTCTCAAGAGTTTATCATTTTACTCATGATTGATCTGAAAAGTATGAAGGCTTAATTTAACTTGACCTTCATGAGTATCATTTGAATGTATTTCTTTCAGTTCTCAAGATTCACAATTTAAGTTAAATCCTACATTATTCACATGTAAATTTGTCGAGTGATCTACACTCTCTATATGTCTTTATAGATTATATTGATTTTTATCTTTGTAGAGTTTATTAATTGGACAAGAGTTTGCATGGTTGATGCCTAAACCTTTGTATTAGTTTTGAGATGGTCTTTCTCTTTTTCGAACAACTATATGATGGAGAAGAGTGGGTTTTGAACAAGGGTCACTTGTCATATCAAGTTTTTTGGTGGTTATCTTGAAATCATTTTCTATTTCATTTTCTACTAATTTTTGTTTTAATTCCTTATTTTATTTCTAAATAATATTGAGATTCAAAAATAGTTGTTCTATTCTAGCAGATAATTTATTTCCTACATTCTTCATTTTTTTCTTCAAATTTATTTATACATTCTTAACATCACCCTTGGTTGCCATTTCAGCTTCCAAGTCATTTAATATTGGCTTCATATTATCATTTATATATGTTTTTAAATTATTTAATTTTGAGTCTAATTTATTTAATTTTGACTTCATATTATCATTCACCTTGGCCACTTCTGCCTTCATGCTTTGGTTTATTACCAGAAGAAATCTTTGGAACATTTGCTCCATTGCTGTTCTCTCCAATAATTGGTGGTTTCGACTCTGGATACCTGTGTCAATTCATCATCAGAGGTCTCTTGAATTTGAGGAGTTGTTTGGTTCCCATACTGCACCCATGAAAGAGTAGTCAGCCTCAATTATGGACCTCCCAAATACTTTAATACACAAAAGTTCTTTTTCATTACTAATAATAGTAACTTCCATTTCATTATCACTGCTACTTAAAGTTTTTTCAAAACTTTTCCATAATTACTAATTTTTTTTTTTATTTCTAGTTATCATTAACAAATCTCTTTCTAATAGTTTAATATAAATTTAATTCTTTTTTCCAAAGATATTGCATTTTTAAGTGACTGACTTATCGGTTTATTATTCGTTTATTTTATTTTAAGGTTTCCATTTATTTCATTATTTACCATTTTACGATTTCACTACGTATTCATATAATCTTTTTATAATTAAAGTTATTTATCATTGTTAAAATATATATATATTTTAAATTATGAATATATTTAATGGTAAACTATTATTTCATGCCTCTAAAGCTTAGGCATTATGTGTAATGCTACAGTCCTTTTACAGGAGTCGAGGTAGTCACACTTAAGGTCTTCATATAAGATGCCATGGATGAAATGATGTAATTGTAGTTTAAAATTGAATCCATATTAAACAAGATGATTTTAAATCAAATTATTCAATACCGATCCAACCTACACAAATTCATCTAATCTACACCTTTGTTGATGATGCTGTTATGCTCGAAATTCAAACTCAGGGCAGATATTGCATTTAACTCTCTTCAGGAATTATCATTAATACACCATAGTAAAATTATTTCAATAAATTATTCTGAAACTAACTTATTTAATATGCTAATATATTAATATGATGTGATATATGTAAGTATGTGCATTCGTCAATATTTTGTTTGGTAAAATAACTAAATAAATCAAATAAATAAGAGACTTCCTTGTATTTAAAAATCAAATTTAACATGTTTATTAACAATTAACAATATGAAAATATTGTTATGTAATGAAAAAAAATTATAACATGTGCTTGCATATATTTTATTATATATGGCATTACGCTAGTTGTAATTAGAAGGGATTTGAACCCGAATTCCTTCCGTCATCTGCCTCATTTATTACAACCAATGTAAATAAAATATCTTTAGTTATTTATAATGGAGATTTTTGCTTTGATTATATTTTTATATTTGAAAAAAAAGAAAAGAAAAATCAAAGAGTCATATTTTATAAATGTGACAGATAACATATTAAATAAGCAGTTTCAAATTGGGTGAATATATAAGTTGCCATTCACATGTGAATGTCAGTGTTGTGCAACTTTAATAATAAAAAAATTTTGTTGGTATAAATTTTAATTGTTAAATGCTAATGGAATTGTGTAGACTGCCATAAAATGAATATAGCTATTATTGATTTGTTTTTATATTGGTATATTGCACAGTGTAGAGTTTATTCCAGAGTATTTTTATTACTATAAGTATTTTATCTGATTCGTAGTATTATTTCAGAGAGCTTCCATGTTATGTATTAAAAATATAATAGCTAAATAGCTGAGGTGTCACTACAATAACAACTACTTTCCTCAGAGCTTCTTCTTTCTCACATCATAAGAATGTGTGTGGTGAGATTTAAAATAGTTTTTTTGCCTTTGTTATTTTGTCCTCATTCTCAAATTCTATTGGTTCAGAAGTTTTAAAAAATATTTTATCCTCTAATAGCCTTTTCCAAGTATTGTTAATTTTCTTTAACTCTCCCTTTTCATTTATGTTTTATAAAGATAAACAAATACTTAAACAGTATTTTAGTCTTGCAACTAAAATTTTGAATTTTTAGATTGAGCCAAAATAAATATTTAACTTCAACCTCACAATTGCACTGTTTTGAAAAATTAAGGTAAAATCGTCTTTATTAAAAGTGTCTTATTATAGAAAGGTTCCAATTACGTCTATAGTTTATCAAAGTTAGAATATGTGTGTTTACAATTTAATTTGATAAAAGGCAAGTTTTATAATTGAACTAAGGCAAATTATCCAACTGATAAAAGTTATTTAAATATTTTGTGAATAAAGAGAATCCATAAGGTAGAAAGAATTGATAAAATTTCAATTGAGCTATTAAATGCTATGAAAGAAAAATGGAGCTGAAGTTCAGAAATTAGCTGATATTGTAATGGAATTTACAATTGATTTTTTTCCTATTGTTATGATTTCATTAGAATGATAGAATTAAATGTGAATAAAATAAGTTTAATAAAAATAATCTAATTATATATATTAAAAAAAACTATCCCTATCTTCTACAAAAAGAAAGATGTTTAATATATGTGTTTGAAGTTGAATAGTAGCTGAGCAAAATAAATAAAAATTTATTCTACCTTTAGTTTTTAAAAAATAATTATAAAATTATTAATTATAGGGCATACATTATTTTCAATACTTTTAGAAATAATGTATTTCAAAATAATGGTGGTCGAGAGGTCAGTGCGACTGCCTTGCACTTGCAGGCAGTTGCCCGGGTTGCGGGTTCGCGTCCTGGCCGATGCTATGACACTTAAAAAAATAGTATGGCATAAATTCTGTAAATATAATCATTCAAACAAAGTAATAATCAATATTAAACAAATTTGATGATAAACAACTTAAAAATAAATAAAAATTTATTTAAAATATCAAACCAGAAACCAGGTTTTCATTCTTTATAAAAATCTTATTAACATATCTCCTCTTTACAATCATATGACAAACTATTTCCTTAGCAATTTTATTCAGTAGAGATCATTTAAATTATAATACATTACAAAGCAAGTATATATATATATATATATATATATATATATATATATATATATATATTGTAACAGGATGGGGAGAGTGATATAGAAAAAAGTGGTTTGAACTGGGTGATGGAACATCATCATCACTCTCAATCAATTTAAAATGAAATATTTACAAAAAGTATATTTAAGTATAAAATATTTAAGGGAAGCATGAGATTATGAGATCTCTGTGATCATTGAGAGCTCAGAAGAGCAACTAAAATAACTAACCATCAAATATCAACCAGTATTATCAAAAAGTAAATATCAGTAAGTATGAGTAATACTCAAAATACCATTCATCATCATGAATGATCCACAATAAAATATAATAAATCTTTACAATAAATCAACAGTCAACCTTGGGTCTTCTGTAAACCAGGCTATCTATTGAGCCTTTGCCGGCTTGGGCAATTATTTAAACATAACATAGATACACCATTTAAGTGATCATCCATTAGAATACATAAGAATCAAACAATAATGCTGGGACATTAAAACCTGCTGATCATTATCAATGCTCTGGCCACTTAAGTACCATTAATGTACTGGCCAACTATAAACTTAAATTTTAAAAAAAATTAAAATAAAATATAGTGCATGGGGTTTAAAGAAAATAATCTTATGGGCCAACCAGAGTGATGATTGATCATCGCTGGATGCCCAAAGCACTAAATACACATCCCCATTTATATATTCATTCTGTGCACAAATCTAACTCAGATAACACAATCTCTATTACTGTAATTTGACCTAAGAGATGATGGAAACAATTTTAACAATTAAATATAATTAATAACAAAAAAATAAATGATATTTAAGGTCTTATAGGATAAGACTCTGATTTTGAAAAGTATACAAAACTATATACATAACTAAAGTTATTACATTGTTTTACAATATTTACTATTCAAAATTCAAATTGTTACAATGATTTACATATATGTGCGTACAAACATACAATTACTAATATACAACTATTATATTAACACAAATTCACTTTTTTCAAAATAATAAATGACATCAATTTTTACCTAAATGGGTTTTGATATATATAAATATGCACACAGAGCGCAGTACATTTGAGAAATAGACATTTTGAATGATTATACAATAAATGATTAAAATTTTTACATATGTGAGTGTGTGTGTATACACACACACTGACTTTTATCTATTTCAACTTTTTACAACAATATTATATTTTTCATAATTAATTCAATATTGAAAGTATATAGAATCATGTAGTTTAATTCTTTCATAAAGGTTAACATTTTTTTTTTTGATTTTAATTCAAACAAAATTATGCTTGCATTTAAGTTATATATTTTTCTTTTAATGAAATTTTTTTTTAAGGAATTACCAAAACAATTTCTTCAAAAATAAATATCAAATCATCTTCTTTTTTAGACATTTGACTCAAGCAAATATCTGTGGTTCCCTGCATGTACTGACAAACAGCAGCATAAGTACACCAATTTCTTCAAGCTTTCTGGTCCATCAGAAAAATGTAATCCAGGTTTGTTGTCATCATCAGGTAAAAGTATATAATTCAGGTATGGCTGGCTTTTTCCATTCTGTAGTCAGTCCCACGTATACTTGGATTTTGTAAGCTTCAGTTCAGCAAGCTGTTTTTCCAGAACACTTTTAAGGCTATGAATTACAAAGAATCTTGATTCTTCCATGTGAATTCAAACTCCACTATTGAACTGAATAGCAGCTATTTCATTGCATTCTTACATTTTCATGGCAGTTCTGTACATAATTCTACTAGCCATCTCTGCAGCTAGCTTTACGGTTGCCATTCTCTGCTACAGTTACCAACTCTTTACAAAATATTTTAGCTAACTTTACACCTAGCTCTTCTGCTTCAACCAGACTCCTCTGGTCAACTCTTACAAAATTGCAAGCAAAACTGTTCTCTTCAAAAATCACTATCTGAACTGACTGATACTTTTTAATCAACCTTTTTATAAAATCATCTGAGGTGATAACAACACTTTGATTGAAAACAGAGTTTTTATTTTTATCTCTCTAATTCCTTTGAAAACAAGCTTGAAATTTTTATTAAAGTGTGATATACATGTTTTCACTTCGGGGATTTCTAATAGAAAGAGATTTTGTTTAATTAATTAAAATTTCAAAAATACCATACTTGTTTTTAAATGTCAAAATCAGCATCATCATCATCATCATCATAATAATAATAATAATAATAATAATAATAATAATAATAATAATAATAATAATAATAATAATAATAATAATAATAATAATAATAATAATAATAATAATAATAATAATAATACAATATTTATATTTATTCAGACATTTTAAAAGTTTAATTTATAAAACAATATTTTAAATCAGAGTTATTATTTATTTATTTCTATTTCAATGAATGGAGAAAATATCTACTATAATTTTTGTCTGTGTTTATTTCTACCTTTTCTTTTAATTATATATATATACATATTGTGCCCTTTTCTATAGGTCAGTAATAGTTTATAACAGTCAATTACTAAAAATTTTAAATTTAGAATATGTTCTTTTAATATGGTAATTGTATTAAGTCAATTATATCTTTAAAGTACAATTTGAAGCTAAAAGAGAATACGTAGTATATAAAATCATTTAAAAAATAGTTATATAAAGCTTTAAATATTGTTGCGTATGGTTGTAAAAGCTGGCCATATTAAATAACACAGCTATAAATATTAAAAGTATATGTAAAAATTCGATTTTAATAGTTTAAAATGTATAATTTAATAAATGCTATATTTAAATTTGTAATCATATTTAAATAGTTAAAATTAATATAGTATATTTTAAAAATAAACTTTATGATGGTGAAAATTATATCTAGTTCTATATTTTTAAAATTATTCTTCCAAATTTTTTATAATTATATTATATAATATAATAAGTGTATCAATTATATAAATCTAGGCAGAGAAATAGATTAAAAAAATCGTCTGTCAAAGTTATCAATCATGTGACTTGTATACTATATACTTTCACACACACACTTGTTTGAATTAATAACAAAGTTTAAAATATTTTAAAAGTTATAATATAGAATTGGATAGAATTATTGCTAATCATAAAAGTAAATAGTATTAAACATTAAGTTAACTATCGTATAACATGCTTAAATGATGTAATAAAGATGAATACAGTTAATAAAAAAATTATAAATATTTTATTTAAATAAAAATAGATAAATGGAATAAGTTATTAAAATTGTTTTAAAAGTTATTTTAAATGTTTAAATAGTTTTAATAAAATAATAATTTATTCAAAAGTAATATTTTAAATAATATTTTAAGTTCATTACATCATAATTTCTAATTTTGAAATTTAATTCTACTATAAACTAAAAATATGTAAATTTGTTCTCAAGCTAAAGTAAGAATTAACCAATAGGAATAGGTATTCTTACAGTATAAATATGACTTGCACGGGGTTATCGGGGGAGATTAATAATGTATTGAAACCGGAGAAAGGTAAATTATAACTATCAAAAAGATAATATTTTAAAAATTTTTATTTTTAGTCAATTTTTTTTAGTACTTTCTTATAACTTTATCTGCAAAAAACTAATTGATAATTTTAAAAGTATTTTTTGCAAAAGAGAGTTTTAAAATATAATAATTTAGAAACTTCGTGGAAATGATTTTTCTAATTTTTAAAGTACTTACCAGTCGTATTTTATCTAAAAATTTAACCTAAGCTTCACAATAAAGGATGGATATACTACGAAATGAAATGGATATAAGTTGTAATGCTGAAAAAATATTTGAAATATTTATTGATACAGCTTTATTAATACTTCACCGGAGAACTGTTTTGATACATAAAAAAACCACAGCTCGGACATTATATGGAGTCTAAAAAAAAATGTATTGAAACGTATTATTTATAAGCTGATCCAAGATTTATTTTTAAATAGTAATAAGACAATTATATCTCATGAATCATTTTATAGAATATTATGTTCAAAGGAGTAAAATGTTATATACTTTCTGAAGGTAACATTTTAAAAAAAAAATATTTTCAAGAATTAAAAAAAGAACCCTGGAGAATATGTTACAGAAGCGTTGTGATATTAAAATATCCGGTCTTAGAATTATTTAAAATGTATTTAGAAAAGATTTGTTTAAAAGTACTTGAAGTTTTTTTTTTAAAGAGATTTATAAAAAAATACCAAACGAAAGTTTAAATGTATCAAGAAGGAAACATATATAAAAAGTGAACATATAGTTGAATAAAAGATGGATCCATGGAAATACAAATAGTACTTAAAAGTTTATCGAATATTTTTTAAAGTTAAATTAGATGGATTGATGCATCGGATATGCAGAGAATATTGGTAGAAAAAATTAAGAAGGTTCACTGGATTAATTAATATTATGATTTAATAATTATCATCCTAAATACTAAAACCAAGGATTATTTTCTATAAATTTTACTAAATGGATTAATAATTATTTTTATTTTAAACTTTAACACGCTTGGAGGAGAACATTTTTAAAAACTCTAGAGAAAATAATAAGCATTTTGGACTTATCAGGAACTATCGTCAAGAAAATATGTAATTATAGTTTTGATTCCTTTTATTTTGTTAACCTAGTTTAAATTTAAAATTTTATATAAGATTAGGAAAAACATAAAAATATTAATTTATTAATATTAAAATTTTATAATATAACAATCTAATAATTTAGTTAAAAATATTTTAATATAAAGTGTATGGGTGTGAATTTTTTTTGTATATCTCCAATGCTCAAGTGGATAAAGGAAGCCTACTGAACACGATGACTAGATAAAGGTTATTGGTAATAATAATAACTACTGATAATTTATAATGTATATTTTTTTTGTTTTCTTTAGATCATCTATGAATTGTAAGGATGAAGTGTAAAAGTTTTTTTTTTATTACAAATGTAAATGCATTTTTATACAACATTTAAAAAAAAACATTATGAGATAGGATTGATTTGAAAATATGCATACGACAATTTTTTTTTTATTAGTGATATAATCCAATATAACAAATAATTATGTGATTCTTTTAAAATTTTCATGTTATTGGATATTCAAATA
The DNA here is from genome assembly GCA_028023455.1 of Epiperipatus broadwayi. NCBI lineage: Eukaryota > Metazoa > Onychophora > Udeonychophora > Euonychophora > Peripatidae > Epiperipatus > Epiperipatus broadwayi. The sequence goes on from JAQFVV010006831.1 coordinate 40,399, forward strand.
TTGTCTAAGTAGATTGTATATGTTTAAACATATAGAACAATGAAGTAAGCAAACTTTTCTTATGGAACAGTGAAATTGTTTTAAACTATCAATGAATTTTATTTATTGTTTTGTAAATGCAGATAGTTATTTATCGATGTAAGATGTGGAAAATCTTGAGAAATAATGTTGAGATAGTGGCTTGGAAGTACTTATTGAACAGGAAACCAAGATGATGTTTTAAGAAATAGGATGTTATAAGGAATGGAAATAATATTTAGTCTTTATGTGAATATCAGCATAGTTAACAAAGCCCTATGACTTATACACATTTTATTTGGACAGTGTTTATATTTCTTTAAATATTTGATGTTCTAATAAAGCTGAAGAAATAGCTTTAACATTGTCCCTGTACTAGAGGATATTAGGCAGGTAAATGACATACCTCTTCGCACTGTGCCATGATTTTGAGATATGTTAAGAGTAATACCCTAGCTTTCTTCCTTAATCCTATGCATCTGTTTTCGCTATCTTTATTTCATGTAACTTCATCGTTCAGTAAGATATGTTTAAGAGAAATGATAAATAATTTAGAACTTAGGTTATGCTATTGTTTTGTATAAGATTGGTTTATTTGCTTAGAAGGAATAGGATGTTATAACTTAAAATTGAAGATCCAAAGTATCCTAAGGAAAAAAAAGAATCATAGAATATATTTTGAATTTTATTTCGGAAATGAAATATAAACTTTTTTAAAATAAGGTATCTAAACAAAGATATTTTCTTTAAAGTGATAATAATTTTAAATGCTTTAGTATTATTTTTTTAAGAGAAAATAAGTATTGCATATTTTTAAAATACAATAGTACAAAGTAAATTATGTAAACAATATGAATAGTATTTTTTGTTTATTGATTAACAGAAATATATTGATGATTACACTTATATCATACTAAAGTAAGGCTTAAAGAAGAATATATTATGCTTAGTAAACATTGTGTGATAAATACTAAAATCTAGTACTGAATTTTGGATAATATTTTTGTGTAACATCTTTGACTTTGCAAGATTAAATTTTTTTTAATATTTTGAGAAATCCATACTCATTATAAAATTTTGTTTTCTATAGAATGTTTTCTAAGTATGAATTTTTTAAAATAAGATAGTTTAATAATATTAAGGATAAAATGCTGTTGCTAATAAAGTAGATAAATATATTTGTAATAAGTTAACCATAATGAGACACCAAATAGTAACTTTTTTTTTTTAATTTTGTCCTAAATCTAAATAAAGATATAATTGAAATATAAATTATTTTTTATAACCCGGTAGATCAAACTGTAAAGTAAAAAAAGTTAAGGATATCCACTGTAAATAGTGTAAATAAATTGTTTATTTATTTGTTGTTAGTAATAAACTTTGTTAAATTTTGTTATTTCAAAAATTTTGTGTCCGAGTTATTTATTTCTCCACATCGCTGCATGAAATCATGATATATGCATAATAATTGAAACAAATATATAATTTTGCACAAAAGATAAATAGAGAATTATTTTAAGAATTTTAAATATTTTATTGCTATTCATTATAATTAAATAATCATAATCTTACATTATTTTATTGGTCATAAATCAGTTATCACAATATTATATCAAATTATATGCTATCAGTTGCCACACATATTTTGTTTGTCAGATTATTAAAATGCTACCACATATTTATTATATCATTATATGAAGATATAAGATCATATTATATTATTTCATTATTTTATTATGGTAATAAAATTATAGTAAAAAGAAAAGTTATACAGAATTAGTTAAACAATGAAGAATATTATTATTGTTATTTATTATTATTAGTTTCAGTGTAATAGATTATGACATAAAATCCCTTCTCATATTTTACTACCGTATTTTTATTAACTTAGAATAAACTTTATGAACCTGAGATTATTTTATTGAGCTAGATTATTAAATAGAAGATTAAGAATTAATTATTAGTTTAATCTTAATGAATAGAAGTTATTAAAGTTGTAAGAATACAATGAGTTTGTTATTTGAAATAGTAATAAGGGGGGGTAGTGTTCTTATGCCATTGAGGTAGTATCCTGTGGGATATTGGCTCAATGTAATCTATCTTGTCACCTGTATTTTCACTTCAAGTCTCATGAAAATATTAAATATTTATTTAATTTATTTTATAAACTCAACCTTATTCGTATTTTAAATTTGAACTAGTGAAACATTTTAATTTTAATGTTGAATATTTTATTTATTAATTAATAACTGAGCTAGAACCCATTTTATTTTTTATCATATACTATTCTGAAGTGAGGATGCATGAGATTGAAGGTTAGAATATATATATATATATATATATATTGAAGGTTAGAATATATATATATATATATATATATATGCACCCACACTATATTAGTGTGTGCTATGTAATTCAACTAGTTACCTTGCCCCGGTCTGAGGGAAAAGGAAAATAGGAATGAAACACCTTTTAACAATATTTACATAATTTACATATATGATGAAAACAAAGTTCATATCTAAAACTATGTACTCCTCAATATTTTTAGAGATCTGACAGACACTTGACAGTTAACAGAATGAATAGTGATCTGCAATTTTGAGATAGATAAACAATTCAACCATTGGACTGTAAGTACACAATGCATCATGAACACCAAGAGTGCTACCTCAAATGAACACTATAAGCTACTACAAACCATGATAAATATAATGCAAAATTATTTGCAAAGCCCTCGTTCATAGAGGGTCTGAAAAGTACAAAACTATGCCCTGTTTCTTTTGAGTCTTATGGGCTAAGAAATATAAGCTATGCCTTGCTTGTTTTATTTGGAGACTTAGAGGCTGGAATCATGTCAGGACTGTGTTAACTCCTCTATGACAAACAACATAAAATACAAAAAATAGGTTGGAGCAAATAGTGGAGACAGAACACATCTCAAGGCTGAATGAAAACATTGCATTCTCAAGCCAATGACAAAAATCTCCATCCATCATCAAAACTGAAAATACAGCTAAACAAACTTCAACAATCAAATACCAAATCCAACCTTCAAAATCATCAAGTTTCTATTTAACACTAAACATGAACCTCTCTAAACATACACAAAAATTACTATTTTATAATCATCATCAATACTCTTGTCACATATTTCACAGTAATTTTTAAAATTAATTCTTGCATAAGATGCATTTTTTTTCTTTCTCAGGTGTGGTTTGAAATCAAACTGGTAATTTTGAAGTGATGATCACCAGTATGTGATCATCATCAGCCTACTTTGGGTAGCCATCTATAATGATTGCTATAGTACATGATCATCATTGGCCCTGAGTTAGGTAGCCATTTGTAATGGGATGGCGAGAGTGATATAAAAAGAAATGGTTGAACTGGGTGATGGAACATCATCATCACTCCCAGTCAATTTAAAATGAAATATTTACAAAAAGTATATTTAAGTATAAAATATTTAGTATGAGATCATGAGATGTCTGTGATCATTGAGAGATCAGGAGAGCAAACAAAATAACTAACCATCAAATATCAACCAGTATTATCAAAAAGTAAATATCTGTAAGTATAAGTAATACTTAAAATACCATTCATCATCATGAATGATGCACAATAAAATATAATAAAATCTGTACAATAAATCAACAGTCAACCTTGTGACTGGATTGGAAATGGGTCTTCTGTAGATCAGGCTAACTATTGAGCCTTTGCTGGCTTGGGCAATTATTTAAACATAACTTAGATGCACCATTTAAGTGCCCATCCATTAGAATACATAAGAATCAAACAATAATGCTGGGACATTAAAAACTGCTGATCATCATCAATACTCTGGCCACTTACTACCATTAATGTACTGGCCAACTAAAAATTTAAATTTTTAAGAAGATTAAAATAAAATATAGTGCATGGGCTTTAAAGAATATAATCTTATGTGCCAACCAGGATAATGATTGATCATCATTGGATGCCCCAAAACATTAAATACACATCCCCATTTATATATTCATACCATGCATGAATCTAGATCAGAGAACACAAGCTCTATTGCTGTATATTTGTAACGGGATAGGGGGGTATCAAAGTGGAGAGAAATGGTGTAAAAAGGATTTGAACTGGGTAATGGAATAATCATCATCATCCCCATTTCAAAATATAAATACAAATGTCAATAATTTGAAATATTATCTATAAGTAATGAGATATATTAAAGAGAGCATGAGATCAAGAGATCTCTGAGAATATTGAGAGATCAGCCAGCTACTAAAAGCATAATTATAAATTCAACCAGCATTATAAAGTAAAAGTAAGTATAATTCAAAATACCATTCATCTTCATTAATAGAAATAAACAAATCTGTACAATATATCAACAGTCAATTTTGTGACTGGATTGGAAATGGGTCTTCTGTAGACCAGGCTAACTATTGAGCCTTTGCCACCTTGGGCAATTATTTAAACATAACTTGGATGCACCAGCTTAGTGCCCATCCATTAAAATACACAATAATCAGAAATTGAAACAATAATGCTGGGACATTTAAAACATGCTGATCATCATAAATGCTCTGGACACTTGTACTGGCCAACTATAAACATAACTCCTAATAAGACTAAAATAAAAATATAGTGCATGAGCTTTAAAGAATATTCTCTTTTGCACCTGGCTCCACAATCAGGGGATTCTTAGCACTCTCTGCCTTCGGCCACAAATCAGTGCTTTGGTTGGTGACTTTACAGCCTCCTGGAATAAGGACCATGATTTATTTTTGACTGTCATAATTGTATATATGTATTGGAAAAATATTTATCATTTACTCAAACATTCATTCTGCCTTATCAGTCAACTGAGAAGACCATGGTATTTCTGGATCTTAAACTCAGAGGTAAAAAGCCAATAAACTCACCACACTGGCTAATGCATGTTGGTTAGAAGCCCATTCATGTTCATATACTATATGAATAATCACATAATAATAACAGCTATCATGGCAAGAATGTATGGAGTGGACATTAGGAATATGCCCTGCTCATTTCCTTTAAGGCCTCCAAGAGGAATCAAAGGATATCCTTTCAGTTAATAGCAAACTCCTTTCTGCAGCCAAGTTAGTGAATATGAGAATTAATATTTATTAGAGTAAGGGTGAACAAATTTTGGCTTACAGTCACATTGGCCCATGCACAAATTTATGATTTTTAAAAATTTTACGACAAAAATGTCAAATAATTTTTTTCACATGTTACATTTGTCAATAATCAGCTATTGATGCTCAATAATAAACATAATAATTATCCCCATAGAGATTGTGACAGCAAGGTTTTATTACAAAAAAATTTGTTTCATTCATAAATAATCATGGGAACAAAATTTAGTCTTATATATATATATACATTCGAAAATTGCTTGTAATGGACTTCTTTATTTTGTGAAAATTCACTGATTAACTCCTATGAGTTCTTTATATATTAAGGAATAAAAACATTTTTTTTACATATAACTTACTACAGATCTTACAAAAATCCTTATGATTCTATATTAGGTTGGTTTACTTTTCCTATACAATTCTCAAACTTTTCCTACTCATCATTGCTAGCACTTATATCCATTAAAAGTCCTTGTAATTTACAGTCAAGAAAGTTTGCCACTCCTGGAATAATGCAGTCTTTCAATTCTACTGAGTCATTAACAAAACTGTATTTAATATGGCAGTAATTTAACTTCACTGTATATAAAAACATTTAGCTCATCAGATAATCAATGGCTCATTTTTGATCTCTATAGTGTCGCACCTGTATACAAAATTTTTGTTGGAGACTCTATACCCTTTTCCTAATAAGAAATCACTTTATAAAAATGTATTAGTGAATAAAACTGAATTTATTAACATAAATAAAAATTAATATTAAAAGAGAATATTGAACTATTGAAAAAAATATGTGTATTAATTTCTTTCATGAAATATCTGGACCCCTATGCTTTTATTTCAAGTTAAATCTGAAAACTCCAATTTCTTTTTAGTGCACTGTCAATAAAAGCATTTAATAAATTTTTTTTAATCTCTATTATCTTATAAATATTTGGAGCAAATGCAACTTTGAACAAGATTCATACATGCATCATCCTATAACAGTAAACTCATGCATATTCATGTTTTTACTTGTTTACACTAAACTACTTGTTAGAATTAGGATATTATGGAATAATAACAAATAAATAATTATAAATAATTTGTTTAAGGCAAATCTATAAGATATAAATAACATTTAAACAAAATGTAGTTTATTTTCTTCTTGATTGGAATATTTGTCACATTTACAATCCTTGGGTCTATGTGCATTGCATGCTTTGTTCAAATGGGTGACATGTCTCTGTATTTACATTTAAGATACAATGTTTTTATTGAAGGATTGTTTAAGATATCTTTGCCTTGAAAATTGACATTTATTTTGTGTAACCAGAGGAAAAAACAGGCAAAACTCACTATATATATTGCTACACACAGCAAGGTAGAGTAATCAATGGATGCCAGAGGCTTGTGCATAAAATCCCCACCTAGTGCCTACTCATCCAATATCCACAGACTAGTTTCTGGCTTATGGCCTTCATCAGTAAGGAGCCTTGGATCTGAGAGCACTGCATTTAGACCTTAGGATCTAATGCAACCTTCCAGCAACTACCTTTTAATCTCCATTTAACTACAAAACTATGAGTCTTAAACTGAAAACATCTTAATGTTTTCAATCCAAGCCCATTAGCTTATATAGTCATATGTACCCATACATTTTGGTGTCTTTGGTTCTTTAATAACCACAGCCACCACTATTCTATAATGTGATGTATATTGGCTTAAAACCAATCCTGCCTAATAGGATAGTGGTGGCTGCAGTTATTAAAGAACCAAAGACACCAAAATGTATGGGTACTGAACTGGGTTCAGACCCATATGACTATATAAGCTAATGGGCTTGGATTGAAAACATTAAGGTGTTTTCAGTTTAAGACTCATAGTTTTGTAATTATAATGGAGATAAAAAGTGGTTGCTGGAGGGTTGCATTAGATCTAAGATTGCATTAGATCCTAAGATCTAGATGCAGTGCTCTCAGATCCAAGGCTCCTCACTGATGAAGGCCATAAGCCAGAAACTAGTCTGGGGATATTGGATAAGTAGGCACTAGATGGGGATTTTATGCACAAGCCTTCTGGCATCCATTGATTACTCTAGCTTGCTGTGTGCAGCAATATATATCAGTGAGTTTTGCCTGTTTTAGCAATAGTTATACACAAGCATAAGAGGAGGTAGTCATGTGATGTTTATTGGCTTAAACATAGAACATGGTGATCATGTGATGTTTTAGTGATTTTATACAATCTTGTCCATAGGATGATGGTGACTGTGGTTCATGTGATGTTTTAGTGATTTTATACAATCCTGTCCATAGGATGATGGTGACTGTGATTTTTAAAAACCCCAATACACCAAAATATATAGATACTAAACTGAGTTCAGATCTATATGACTATACAAGTCAATGAGCTTGGATTGAAAACATTATTGCATAATCATCTTGAACTTATAGCTTTATAGTTAACTAAACAGGTGCTGAAGAGTTGCATTTGAGTTTAAGATCTAGGTGACAGTGCTCTCAGATCCAAGGCTTCTCATTGATAAAAGCCACAAGATAGTTACTACTTGGATATATTGGATGAATAGACATTAGGCAGGGGTTCAAACCTTCTTGCATCCATGGATTAGTACCAACACACTAGGTGGAACTCCTGCATAGAGAGTTTGTTATAGTTTTTTCAAAGACTGTTTTATCTTTTATTAATACAAAAATTAACAGCCGACAAACATCAATTGTGATCAATTATTACTCCAGTCATGGAATTTGATCCCTACTAAACTAGATAGAGACTTAAATAAATTTTACTACCATATTTTTTTGATTTGAATTTTTCGGACTATGGATGAAATAAAAGAGTTTGCTATAGTCAAGAATGATGTGGAGGAGTTAAAGATCATAGAAACTTGATTTAAAATTATCTATATCTTGAACTGGAATGATAATAACTGAAAATTATATATATAACACTATTTTTATAACTAAAATAAAATTAATACGCAACTTACCATACCCCATGCTTTTACATTTTTAATAAAACGCAGCTTTTCTGGATAGATGTTATGTAAATACCAATCAAAACTTTTGCAGTTGAGTGTATTTCTAAGGTGAATCCGATCAGAAAAGTCATTCATAGATTTTTTCTGGAATTATATAAATATAATTATTTATAATCAATTGACAATAAATTTTTAATAATTTTAAAGAAAAGTCTTACTTAAGTAGCATGTTTTAATATTAAATTTTATTTACGGTGAAGATGTTGGCACATTTTCATTTCAGTTGGAAGATATCCGATTTAAGATAAATCTAATATCATACATCAAGCAAAATTTAATTCTAAAACATTATTCTGATTACTAGATCTGCGCATTATAAGTATGCCTAATATACTTATAATGCTAAAAATATGTGACAGCTAGAGTAACCAAGTCCAAGCCTAATATATATGTATATATTAAACACTAAACATGCTAAGTTTAAATAAAGAATATATAAATTAATACAATGCACAGGCTTATGCACACCTGCACATAAATAATATAATATATAAGGGATTCAAACTGCGACTTTCACGTGACCAACAGCTCTCCATGCCATCTCACATTGCTGACCAACCTGATCACACATATGTTGAAAAGATAAATAATCACCAATATACATATTTCATGCTAAACAAACAATCATCAGTTGGCCCAGATTATCATCTCCACACACATATATAAAATCAAATAATTTAAAAATCAAGGTTTTAAAAAGGAGTTAGTTTGTTTTATTTCTATATTATATATAAAATCAATGTTCAGCTTTATATTAAGATAGCCAATCTTTATACTTTAATGGACAGGCTTCAAACTACTCCAACCTATAACTCTTCAGTGATCCATTTCATTGAAAATCTGATGATGGAATATTCAAAGCCTATGTTAAACAAATTTATTTAACTTAAAAAAATATCTATGAAAGTTAAATCAAAAATAAGCTCTTTTATTTTTTTTAACACACATACCATCCCCTCTGCATGTGAGTGTTCAAACTATATACAAAAACGTAATAAAATCTACATCTAATATATAAAATCTGAATCCAACTCATGATTGTCATCTACTTCTATTTTCTTAAATATAAATTGATATAGACAATCTCAATATATATATATAATAAAAAGTCAGATGTCATTTGCATGCTCTTAATTTTATATATATATTGTAACCATATGGTTTGGCTTAATTCCATCAAGCCTTATTCAATTGATCCAGTATGAAAAATTTTAAATTTCAATTGGTAATTATCACAATACACCTGGGTCTCGTTTTATGCGGATTATTTTAATGCGATTTTGAAGTTATGCGATTCGTGTTTCTTCTTAATATCTTTCATATTTCACTATATTTATTAGATATCAAGAAATTTAAATTATTAATAACTTATTTTGACTTGAAATACTTTTTTTTCAAAAATATAACATTATATTAGCAGCTAACGTGAATATGGCCTGAAGCTGTAACTAGAATATTAGCTTCTATGTAAATAATCTACTTATATTAATGAGTAAATAATAATAATAGATTTATATTTACATATAAAAATATCGCAATAAATAGTCAAAAATTTTAAACTTTTAAAATGTATTTTGTTAATTATAACAGAAATAAATAATTTTTTAGATTTTTAAAATAAATAATAATGAAGATTTTATTGATTTTATAAACTGAAAATAAGCTTTCTAATGATAATCTATAATCTTTTTGTTTAGATTACAATCTCATTTTTTAAATATAGAAACAAAAAACCATGAACACAGCTCAAGACTGAAAGTGGGCGCTAGTTGTATGTCACATGATGAATCTGATTTCTTAACATTTCACAAACGAATGCATATTGTCAAATACCCAAACAACTGCTAATGATTAAAATATGTATGAAAAAATGAAAAATTAAATACTGTAGTTAACAAAAAAAGTAAAAAAAAATTGTCTTGTATTATTTTTTTTCAAATATTTGAAATTTTTTATTAGTCATACTTTATTTCCTTATTTTTTTAATGCGATTTTTGAAAATTACAACCCCCTGTCCCCATTTTTCAAGATAAGTTAAGTCTATTTTTGTGCGATTTCTTTTGTGTGCATTTTCGCGTTTTCGAGGAACCTATCTACCGCATAAAATGAGACCCAGGTGTATATTGAAAATCAGTGTATAAAATCAGTAGTAGGTTGAAATGCTTGTTAAATTACAATTTTCAAATTGAGTAAAATCTCACCAATAAATATCCTGAGAATGTTGGAAACTTAGACTGTTTGAGATACACTAGAAAATCTGTTAGAGTAGATATGAATTTTATATACATTTTATCATACGGTCTAGTTGCAATCATATTTAAAATGATAATTTAATGGTATTGAATCAATTTGGAAGTATAAAAATATTTAGTACTCTATTATTATTATTAAACAATAATTAAAAGAATAAAATCAATTTATAATTCTTCTAAATTTTGTAATCAATCTTCAAGTATATTGTATTGTAGTTTAAATTGATATGAAACGGTCTAATTATGTATCACTAGACTGTTCTGTTATTGGTCCATTTTATGTACCACAATCCATTGCAATAAAAATAATAAATAACTTAACAGAGAGGGGGAGTTAAAAAAGGAGAAACCACAGTCAAGACTTCAACTCTTCACACCTGCAAAAGTAAAACAAGAAAAAGTTGAAAAAAATCAATGACACCATTTGGAATTGAATAAAATTTATTGAGATTGTAATTTTACAAGTATGGAGTAAAAAAACTTCTACCCTAGTGTACATTTTGGCCTATAATTCATTGATTGAAAATTGACAAAGTCATACTGGAAGAAAAATGGGAACCATATTAATAAATCTGTCTACTATAAGATGTGACTTCAGGATTAAGCTGGTACAAATAGTAAGCATAAAGTTTATTTTACATAATATAAATCTAAAAGTCTGTGTAAATTATTTAAATCTAAAAGAAAAACCGTAAGTGCTCTCTAGAAAAAAAAAATGTTTTGTTTTGAATTATCACCGTGAAATACATAAATAATTTGGATAAACTTTGAACTTGTAATTCATTAAGGGAATTTTATTTCAAATAGCATAATATTTGACCCATTTATAAATGTGGAAACATAATAATTAATCTGATTAAAGAAAACAATAATTGTCTGCTTTTGGATTAAAAGCGCTAAAACTCTTTGTTATAGAAAATGTAATTCTAAAATGGTTACACTATTGATAAATGTGAAAGATGTTATAATTATAATTTCAACCTAATTGATCTAATGATTTATAAAAGAAAATAACAAATCTTCATAGTTTGATTTAAAAATATTTACCATACTGATAAAATATATAACTATACAAATATCTTCTTAAGAATTGGTAGAAAACTTTCATTTAATAATAATTGAAATGGCGAACAATTAATTGATTTATAAATGTGGAAACTTATGCTATATATTATTGTTCTATTAAGCAAAAGAAAATTGTCTGGCTAATCTATTGGAGTGTTGCTTTTTCCTCAATCAAAAGAAGAAAAAAAAATGATGAAACTTAAAAGACGTATCCTATACCGATAAATACAAATAAAATGTTTAACTCTAGGTATTAATAGTTAATATAAATTGTTATATCTCAAAGTATAATATTTGATATTATAGAAATCGAGACATAATAAATGCAGAAAAATATTTTAAAAGATTCCAACTATTCCGGATGATCATTATAATAAATTGCTGTGAACAAAAAGGAAAAATCAATAAGTGCATTTGAAAAGGTTATTGCTCTTCTTGGAAAACCAGATACTTATATTATATAGCTTAAACTTTTGGATAAAATGCTGTAGAAAGATTTTTAAGTGTTTTTTTTTCAAGATTTTGTGTCTATTATTTATTTATATTGTCAAAATACATAAATATAAAAAGAGAAGGAAAAACTATGGAAACATCGTTCTTGAAGTCTGTGTCCTAGATGATTTCATTTCTCCATTGTTTAGCTCATATTAAAAATGCTTAAAAGGATGAACTAAAAAAATGTAATGTCACATTAATAATAATTTTTTTGTTGTTGTTATTGTTCATGTTATCAAGGGTTTTACATATGAATTGTATATATTATTAAGGTATATTTTTATGACATAAATTTATAATAGATTTGTAAACAGAAAATGATATACACATAATTGTTTTTACAGATTGGTCTAAAATTTTAATATTTCACTAAGCTTTACAAGATAGAGATACTCATCTCTTACATATGTGAATAATGCATTGTGGGTAAACAGAGAGAGTCACTCATTAAAGATAGAATAATAGTTCTTTATGATAACATAGTTATTTTATATTATACAATTACCCTATATGCATTTTATGTTTATTACAGTTTTCCTATAATCAGTATGTCCAAGTTAGTGTATAATCTGCTGTTTCTTTGACTGTATGGTATTTCTTGTTATAGCTATATTTTATAATAATTTTAAAATATTTCCAAGTCATTTGACTTATAAAATGTTGGCTTATTTATTACACTATCAGTTTTGCATTAGGAAGTGAGATATTTATCTTTAACTTTAATGTGAAAATTATGTTTATCTTGCCATTGTAGTGATAAAGATTTGTGAGAGTACATCTGATGAATATATGAAATATAAAGCTGCTTTAAACACTGTGTTATGTATATGATGCATGGGCAGAGAGAAAATAGTCTCACCCATCACTTATTCCATGAACGAATTATTTTATTGAGGCAAATAAATAAAAAATGCTTAACTAGCATCATCAATCCCTAGAGAGAGGGTTATTTTAAAAGCACATATTTTGTTTCCCTGTGTTGAGACAAATTCCACACATATATACCCAGGAAAGAGGTATGGGAATCTGCATATTATCACACAACAAGGTAATGTTGTTGTGAAGAGCCTCTTTTTAGTATCTTATTCCTTAGGAGGATGTGGAGTGATTTTCACATCGGGTATGGTGAAGTTATTTTGTCTATTTTAAAAATTGGTATGGCAATGATAAAGTAAAGTTATTCAAGGACACTTGTTATCTATAGTATTCAGTTAAGTCAAATAGTGCACGAATTAGACTGTGACAACTTATGGATAAGCCAGTAAAACTTACCAACAAAGCTTATTAATAATTATAAGACTTAGTTTATGTCTCACATAACAGGAGATACACACATACATACTATCATTAATGTTCATCAAGCAGTGATTCGCTGGTGGGTCGGTAAAATATTTTTTATTATCAGTACGATTGTTTATGGACATAGGCAGGGTTAATATTATGTATATGACTAACTTCTGATGTCTGCACCCTATTTAGAAATATTATTTAAGTTAAATAATAAAGATCTAATTGTATGATTAACTAATTTTATATTAAATATTATTAAACAAATTATATTAAAGAATAATTCTTATATTTGTGCTTAATATGATAATTGCTATTATCATATTCTTATTTATATACAGCTAAGAAATATATAGTGGAAAATTCTGCTTCAAGCATTGAGTTTAAATATTAAGTTTGTAATACACTCTTATCTTGGATTGTAATGCTTATTTATGCCAAGCAGTGTAATATACCTGTTTTATAATACCCAATAGTGAAAACCTAATTAAAAATGATGGGGACAATAAGGGTATTATAGTATTTTATTATTTTATTCCCCATACATGTAGTTAAAGAAAATACCTTGTATCATATATGTTTTCTAGAAATGGATGTTTAACTGTGTATAAGGTTAAGAAAATCTTGTAAATAATGTAAATAAATCTAGTTATTTTGAAATTGTTATCTAGTTGTCTGTGGTATTATTGCTAGCCATCACCCACATTATTATTGTTATTGTTATTTCAAATTCATCATTAATCAATGTAGTATAATTTACTATATATTAATACCATAATAAATTTAATGCACTTTTATATTTTTTTGAAAAGGTACATTTAAAGCATCATCACTTTGTGATTTAAATATTGTTCATCTGAAGTGTATATAGTATTTTAAATAATATAATAAAGATGAAATAAATAATTTTGATATAGCTTATTGATTTGAACCATCAAATACATCATTCACTGATCTATTATCACACAGACCCTAATTATTGAATAAAAGAGAGTTTATAAGTTATTTGACTTGATTAAGAGTTTGTGTGTACCTTATAGAGTTTAAATTTTATATTCAGTTGGTATTCAGATTGCTAGATATTTTAGTAATTCTAAGTGTTTATCAGCAGTTTTGTCTCATATAGTTGGGTAGTGGCAAAATCCCTCTCACTGACCCAAGTATATATGGAAAAGGAATACTAGTTAATTTATCTGAACCCTGAGAAGAATAAGTTAGTAGTTCATAGTATAATGTTGAATTTATGGTTAAGTTTTTATATTTAGAATTGTTTACTGGATTTTAATATGAATTATGTTTATTTTCACAGTTGTTTTATAGTCAGCATAACTTAATGTGTAAAGTTCTTCTTCCTTAATTTTGAGTTTATATTTTGTTTTCATTTGAGGGTAAATATTCTGGTTTGGTTAAACTTGGAATCCATATTTTACTTTAGTTTATCTTGCTATCCTTTAGACAATATCAGTTTAAAGTTCAGGATATCATCTTCCATCATCATCATTGTTCTCATCTGTCATCTCAATATTTCATTATTTCTTCATTTTTAGTTTATCTTTATTCACTATCATAATTAATTCACCCTTCACTAGCTCTTATTCTATTACCATCTTAATCAGTCACTAGCTCTTAATCTATCATCATCTTAACCCTTCAGTATTCTAACACATTTTTCTTTTCTCTTGGCTCTGAGACTCATTTCATTTTATTATTTAATTCTTATTTATTGTCATCATCCATTTAATTATTTACACCCTAATTTATTTACTACTTAATTTATAATTCTAATCTCATATTCATTTCATAGACCGGATTAATTATTTATTGGTTTGACAAATAGTAAATTTATCTCATAATATTTTGTTTGGGGATTTTAAAGCTAGTTTGACCAGAAGTTATTATCTTCATAATCACCTTGTAATCTTCTTTAGATTTATAGTTTCATGCTAATCAGTTCAATAGTTAGAAAATAATATCTTTTTGTGTCTTAACATTTTAATTTTTGGTACATTCATTTGTATGTTAGGGAATCATAGGATGGATAGGAAAGGTTACAAAGGAATTTGGATGGAAAAGCATATGAGGAAAGGTTACAATGGGATTTGATGCCCAAACATGTAGGTATGATTAGTTAAGTGTATGTAGTGTATGAGGTAAGAAGGTTACAAAAGGGGATTTGGCCTGCAAATGTGTGTGAGGCGAGAAGGTTATTATATATATATATAAATTTAGCTAGTGACTAATATTATATATGGCACAATATATATAACAGCCTTTATAGTAAATAGTCCACTACAATAGAAAGTATTCTCCAACATCCCATTATACAGGAATAGTGAGGGAAAATGCATCTTTAATTTGCTTATTTATTTATGACTTTGTGGTATGGATTTAATCTACATACCTACTTACTCACCAGTATTGAGTGGTTAATTAGATTATATTACGACAACATGTGGAAAATAAATCTGAACACTCGTAAAAAAAATTAAAATTAACAAATGCATCACCTTTACTGCATAAAATTTATTTATATCTATTTACATACATGTCAGATAGATGGATGAGTAAATGGATGGATAGTTAGATAGTCTTCTAGATAAGTAGATAGATTGGGGCACAGATAAGTAGGTGGATAAGTAAATAAAGAGATATACAGATAGGTAGATAAATAGATAGTTAGGTAAATAGATAGATAACTCGATAGATAGATAACTAGATAGATAGGTAGGTGAGTGGATAAGTAGAGGAGTGTAGACAGTTAGGTAATAGATAGTTGGGTGGGAGAGCAGATGTGTGAATAGGTGGCTTGGGAAGTTAATGGGTTGGTATATATATATATATATATATATATATATATATATATATATATATATCAATAGATGGCGTCTTTACCAAAACCGCCGAAATAAGTGTAAAATATTTTTACATAAACGCAAAAGGAGTCAGAATTAACTACCTCTTTCATTTTGCTCACCTCCAGATCAGCTGATTTCAAGCTGGTTTGCTTTCGTCAGTGGAAGGATAGAGCTATAGAAACTAGGTCTAAAGACTGACTCTCAAGCGTTTATGCAAAACGTTTATATCAGTTTGCAAGCGTGAATTTTTCAGACCGGTAAAGTCTTCAAACTCAGCCTAGCAAGCTAGATATCTATATGGGTCTGATCTCAGTTCAGTTTCACCACAAGACGCCATCTATTGATCATGAATAACAAGTGATAGCAGGTTACGTGACTAACTTGTTTTTATTTTTCATATATATATATGGGAGACAAGCAGTTAGTTAGGTAGGTAATTTGTGCATAGAAAGTTTACTCTTTAGAGTATTTAACAAATAAAAGCATTTGAATTAATTTACCGGTATAAAGGGTTGAAACTTGTAAAATATATTTTTGTAATCATCCATCCAAACTTCTGCCACTCGAGCACTATTGACTCCAAAATAGTCATAAGCTGGTTCCGAATAAATATGTTTGGTCCTAGACAAGTGTGCTACCCTGGAGCAAGGCACAAATTCCAGTACACCCCCGCACATCCAGATCTGAAAAAATAGTTTAAAAGTAACATATAATGTACACATTTATGCAAAATAAATAAATTATTTTATTTATATAATACATCTATGTATTTCCATTCTTGCTATTAAAAGGTGAGAAGGTTTGCCTTGACAGCAGGGAGAAATATTAATTACTATCCTTATTATGAATGTTTATGTGTTTACTGGTGGATTCTAATGGTTATCTATGTATTTGTATAAGAAAAAAATTCAGTATTGTCAGGGATTAATTAAAAGATGCCTTTACAGGGTAAATATTCATGATTCCTTTAACTCCCTAATACATGAATCAATGCTTTTTAGGAACTTGACTAAATGTTGAATTTTAAAACTATATGATTTTATTCATTCTAGATACTGTCAGATTTAATTTCAACAATTTTATGTAAAAAATATTATTTGATGATTAAAATAATAAATTAATTTATGTCATTAAAAATAGGTCAAAAATTAATTATAAATATACTAACACATTTAATATATGAATCTCTGACGGTATACTAAAGGAATTCATTAATGAAAAACAGAAAAATTTAAACAATCTAAATGATATGTACATTACAAAAAATATATAATTATTAAAATATATGTATTGTATTTATATTTTAAGAAAGCCTTTTATATATATGCACATACCCACATATCTATAAATTCTTACCGCAGTTTGGCTCAATATGCTTTAGTTTACCACGAGTGAACTAGTTCAGGTATAAATTATTGGAAAATATCTTTTAGTTGATTTTTATTCAATTTTTTACTTGGTTCTGCTTAATCAAATGCTTAAGTATGCGGGCGATGTAAAAGAAGACTACTGAAAACAGTTTTCTTTGGACAAAATCTATGTTGCTCCATCTCTGTCTCCTAGCTTTTTCTAGGCATTTCCTCAAAGCAGGAAAAGGTAACATCATGCAAGTGCAAAAACAATTTCGATAATACAGTTAGGTTTTCTGCCAATACTAAAAAGCACTATAACAACGCAGGCAGAATTGAAATTGGGGGGGGGGTATTCAGGCATTGTATAGCTTTCATCTTCTTTCTCTTTTATATTTGTTTAAATCAGGACAACTGCTTCCCAGAAAAATTTTCCTTGTTTTTGTTATGTAGATGCTTTACGTTTCCTACTTCTTAATTCTTTAATTTCATTTAATTATAATCTTACTTAAATCTTAATTGTTCTTGTTTTTTACGTTTCTTTTTTTTTCTTTTTTGATAAGTTTTAAATTTAATATTTTTTTTTCTTTATAACTTAGCACATTAGGCATGCCTACTGTTTTACACATAGGTTTACAAATTTTGCAATCTCTCATTATGAGTACACATTTTATTATAATTTAAATATAATTTAAATTCTACATATTCAGATAAGAATATAATATCAATGGAGATAATCTTTTGTTACATTAATTTTGTTTTATTTTATTATCATAATTTTTATTTTATTTGAAAATATTTAGTAAACCCCCCCATTTTAAGGTTATTGACATGATTTGGCTACAAATGACCAACAAGCATAGACTATACAATATATATATAATTAATTAAATATTTCCATAGATTGTTATTATAATAAAAAATAGAAATGAGGAGATAATTTCCATGTAAACAGAAATAATCTTTAACCTTTGTAATCTTACCAAAAATTAATAATTAGTACTAATTGACAATTTCTGAAGGTAAACCAGATTTCTTATCAACCTATAATAACTCTTTTGTGGAAGTTTATATATATATATATATTAAAAAATGGGATGCTTGGATTATATAATATAGTTTAGAGATTTTTTCATATTATTATTCTTTCCTTTCATTTTTATAATAATTTTTAAATAAAAGTCTGAAATGTTTGCTGAAAATATCAGATACACATTAAATGGCATTACATGTATGTTATATGTGTAATGTATATGTTGTATAATATAATAAAGTTAATCAATTTTAGAAAAATGTGTAGATAACAAATAAATAACTAGCCATTCCTATTAATAAATAGCTAGCCATTCCTGTTAATATATATATATATGTGTGTGTATGTATATATATATATGTGTGTGTATGTGTGTGTGTAGCCTTTGGTTTATTTCATCTATAAACCAATTGTAAGAAAATGAAACTAATTATAGGCAAAAAAAAATTTTTTTAAATGTAAGAAAAGTTAAAAAGTTTTATTTGAGAAATCAATAACTATATGGCTCAAAAGTAACATCTATAGAGATACAGTTTGTGTTTGTATAAAATATAGCTAGCATTATTTAATGCAGGGGGGATGATTGATTTTTTTGTACACTGCTATAATAATTTACGCATATGATAATTGAGAAATAAATATTTATTTGGTTAAGATAAAGTCTTTATGAATTGTAATACCTATTACTAAAAAGTTGGTGAGAATTGGAATTGAATTGATTATCAGTAGCTTTAGTTTAACTTCTATTGAATGTTCTGCATATGTATGTGTGTGTGATACAGATACATGGGTTTGATTTTTTTTCTTTCCTTTATAGAAATTGACATAATTTTCTATATTATTTCATGATAAGTGCGGAGAAGGGAAAAATAAATGAATCCGTTCTAATTTATTATTTCTAGCTCAAAAATGAAAATTTAAATAAGAAATTATTTAAATAAAAAGAATGTGACATTTGTTTTACCAAAAAGTGTCAGTAAGCTTATCTTTTGATTAGATTTTCTTTTGATTGCTTTTCCATAAATTAATCAATAATGTGTTAACCAAAAGATATGGTTTAAGATAAGAAAAGTTGTCAAAATTGACAAGTAATAAATAGTTCAATTGTTCATTCTGAGATGGAATCTTGATTAAGATTTGAGAGGAACCACCTGAAGAGGGAAGGATTGACTGATATTTTTTTCTCCCCCCCCTTGTGAATATAAAAGGGGCTGGGGAAAATGAATAGGGAGACTTTTGCTAATTCTGAACAAGGGGACTAACTCAATTAATCTATCTCTGAAAGTTTCTCCAAGATTTTGTTTTTAATTTTCTTTCTCAGAGTTTAATAATGTGTTTAAGTTTACAGTATAACCAAAATATGAATTTCTAATTCATATAGAAGTGGTGCGCATTTTTTCTTCCTCAAGTCAATTATGAAGAAATCAACTTTTAATAAGATATTCTATGCTGAATGCCACAATCTGTCTATTTGGCTTATTAAAATTTCATGTAAGGAGAGAACTATCAAACTTTTGTATGATATTGAAAGACCAATTCATATTTCAATAATTATTTGGCTGGTTAAAATTTGTTTGAAGAAACTGCAGCAAACCTCTGTATGATGTTTAAGAGCTAATTATTGTTTGATAATTCATATATACTTGTTGTCTATATTTTGAGCCTTAAAATAGAAAAGAAGAAGAAAGGGGAAACAAATGAATTCAAACCCAGGAAGAAACTCATCAAAGTGGAAGGTAGTCAACAGAACTCTTTTTTTTTTAATTTATTAATTACCCTGTAGCTACATTTTGATTTAAAGTAACTGTCTACGGTTTTATCTATTTTGATTTAAATAACTGCATTTTTATATACACTTGAGTAAAAATAACTATCTGTGCTGTGTGCATCTATATAGCTATCTCCAAATAAAATTAACTGAATACAGTAATTAATTGATGGACAATCGAAGGAAAAGACATTGGAAAGAGAATATCGTAATGTTTGATATTTATTTTTTATTTCATTTTGTTTATATAATATGTCATTTATTCTTTATTTCATTTTGTTTATATATATGTCGCATGTTTAACCACTAGATAATATTAATTTAATTTTTTTATTTATGTTTTGATAAATGTTTAAAGGAAGGAAGGAAAAATAATTTTGATCCCATTGAAGTATAAATGCTTACGTAAATTTAAAAAAAAAGAGAGAGAAATGATATAAAAAAATTTTTTTTATTTTTAACAAAATTTTTTATTTGTGCTTAATATTACATATGAAGAGTGTTTGGATGGTCATGTGAAAAACCATAATTATACTATAAGTGTTGATGATCTGTTATTAATATAAATATTAGGTGTATTTTGTTGGCTTGACTGTTTAAACTTGAAATAATTCATATATGTTTTGATTCAGGATCTGGTTAGTCTTTGTCAGTTATCTAGACTGTAATTGATGTATGTGTGGGCATATATAAAGCTATAAATGCTTGTCATTACTGAGATATAGTTATCCTACCACCTCATAGATGGGAATTGGCTGTCTCATGATTTATTTATCATGGCAGTAGGAGATGACTGATTTTTCACTCCATTTATTTTGTTGAGATAGGGAATTATTAATAAAGTTATTGTTCAAGTTATAGAAAATGTTGGGCATGCCTATATTGAATAAGTGTATAGACAAGAGTTCTTAACATGATTCTAGGTCTTAGAGATCTCTCTCGCTGGCTAAAGCAAACATTTGAAGTTTGGAGTTGTTGTTTTTTTAATTTCCCTTACCAAGATGCTGATGTGTGCACATTATAAATGCTGCATAGTGGTGTGGAATATGAAGAGCTGTTTTTCTTATGTAAGACAGAATAAAAGTTGCCCTGACAGGATGAGAATTCAGTCAGACGAATATGTGTTGACGGGGAATGACAAAGATTTTAATTTAGAAGCTAACCGATCTGTGGTAAATTTTTGTGAAGGATGGTTGATTGAGGGTCATCAGGCTAGGGCAACATGCTGACCTATCAAGATATATATGGTTGAAAAACATAAAGATCTGACAGACATGAACATAAAAGTGTGGGTTTTTGAATTTAAACCCATCTGCAAGATCAGTAGGGGATTTTTCATGTCATATCATCCTTCTTCATAAGAAATGTAAAAATTATTGCTTGTTGAAATGATTTAGAAATTGATGATTATTTATCATTGCTGGTTAGAATAATTGAAATGAATAAATTATTTTGGAATAGGCCAATGGATAATGTTTATCATAAAATAGGGGGAGTAGGAAGTTATAGGTTTTCTTAAAGTTAAATACGAATTCGGAATTCTGTTTCCGTGCATGTAAGTGTTGGTTATTTTTTATTTATTTTGATAAATAAATGGGTCAAAACAATGAATAAGTCCTTCAGAAAATTGGTTAATTTCGATATGTATTGGTATTATAAATATTACTCTTTATTAGATCTGAATCATAGATTCGAGTGTAACAATATTATATTTAAGTGGTTTTATTTTTATTTTCATCATTATTGTTAATGTAATAAAAATTTATTATTGTTATAAAATTACTTTACGTCTTGTGTTTTGATGTTTCAAAGATCTCCAGAATATACATCCAGCACCTATATCTAAAGTAATATTAGTTCATATTTAAATTTAATTATTCACTTTTATATTGATAATTTATTTCCATGATCAATTTGCAATAGTCATTATTATATTGTTTCCATATTCGATTCACATAATTCATTTTTGTATAAGTCACTTTTATATAATTCATTTTCACATAATTTATTTTCATAGTTAATTTGCATAATCTAATTTTATGATTTATTTCCATATTTTACTTTCATAAGTAATTTTTTGATCGATTTATATAATTAATGATCATGTTTTACTTCCATAGTTTACTTTGGCAAAATATGATAGATTTAAAATTATTAATTAAAATTTGGTCAATAGATTAGATATAGTAAAATAAAATGATAGGGAATAGTTAAGTTAAGTTTAATAAATTTAATCTTTTGGTTCATTGTAATGTTGTGAATATTGGGAGCAGACCTAAAATCCTTTTTCTGCTCTCGGTTTTTAGAGTGATTCCACTAATAAATTCATGTTAAAATTTATTTTAACATATTTGGGATCATATCCATTACAATGTAATCGCTTATAATGGCACCTCTTGGCAGATCTAGACCTTGAGAAAGAGCAGTTCGATTATTAGTCTAAGAGCTAGTTTGGAAGTCAAATAGAATATTATAATAAAATTATTATACTATTATTAAAATAGGTATCATGAATTGATAGTTGATCGAAAGATATATGTGTGTTTAGTGAAATAAGATTAGGGATTCTCAGATTAGAGAACATAACACAGACATTCCGTGTTATACAATTGTAGCTAATAAAAGTGATAGATGCTGAGAACGAAAAATAAAGTAATGGAATTAAATGGGGAGGATTTATTTATGATAATTTTTATCTTGTATTAAATTAAATAATAATTTTATATTATGAGCATAAATTATGAGTTCTCTTCATCGATTACTGATTTATTTCCAGCATATATAAATGAGAAATATATATTTTCCGTAGTTACCACTCGAAATCAGATATTTATAATAAAGTTGTGGAAGTAAGTTATTACATTATTATGAATTTAATAATAAATTTATCATGAAATATTTTCATGACTAATGCTAGGTTTGAAATTAAAACCACATAGATTGAATGGTTTTATCAATATTATTTTTTTTAAGAGTCTACTTTCTCCATTATCCTCTATAGTCATAAACGTGGCTAATGATGATGATCACTGGTGGGTATTATGATTTATAGTTTCAATTTGGTGCCCAGGTAAACTTGCTCTTATTGTTAGTATTAATAGATAAACACATTAGCCATCCCTTGTTTGATCCTAAAATTTAATATTAAATTCAATTGACTAACTACTTGAAATAAATGAGAGTTTGTTGAGGTTAAATAAGTTAAAGATTTCACTGAGGAATGTTGAGGTTACAATATATATATATATTGTAACAGGCTGGTGGATTCCAGAAGAGATAGGGGGAGCATATCTTACTATGGTCGGACTTTGGGTCTTTGGATAGGATGCCAGTGATTACGCGATGAAATACATAACCTATGATTGTACCTACTTCCAATAGAGTAGCTCTACCTATTTTTATTAACTTAGATACAATTTGGGTCAGTTCATCCAATTCTCACCCCTTTCTATCCACGTTATACCACAGTATTCAAACTCAGAGAGTAATTGCCTGAGCTCTCTTATCAGGGAAGGAGATCACATTAATAGTAGTTATTGCACCTCTATATAGGTGATAATTAATTACCAAAAATCAATTAAGCATAAGATATATAAAAAAATATGTATGTGCAGTATAAGTATATATGTATTAAAAGTTATAATAAATGACTTAAATATGTATATGTATTTCCTCTATCATAGTAATAATATTGATAAGAGTAAAACTAAATAAGATAATAATGTTTATAATGGGTATGTGCATAATGAAGAACTATAAAGCTGATGTTGGATATGTAAATAATGATGAGTTAGAGACCAAATTAAAATAACGAATTATATAAACATTTATTGACTAACAAAAAATATAAAGTATGAATAACAATTAAATCTGATACATGTAATTTATTTTGTCAAGAATGAATTTCTACCACATTGATTTCTATAATGATATTAATAAAAATAAAAATCCTTGCCCTAAACCCAATGGTAGAAGTTCATGTACTTGACTAATTATTTACAACAACGAATATGTAAAATCATAATATGTATATGTGCTTTCGATTTTAGCTGGCTAATTTAAAATATGTATACAAACATAACAACAACAAGAAAAAAAAATTTGTTGTCTAGATAAATCAATGATTATAAATCATTGATTTATAAAAGCAATACAAAAGTAAGCTTAATAAATAATAAAAAAAAAATCTAGCATTGTGTTTTGCTTACTATAAGATAATATTAAAATGTCTTACCTCCTAATTTCCTATATGTTGTCAAAAGTCAGTCAGATGGGAAGGTCAAAACTATTAATTTTTTTTATTCTTTATACAATTAAAGATGATAAAAAAAATATATTTAAATCTAATATTTCCCCCCTTATTACTCTTATACAGAGTAACTCCAAAATTATACACATTAGCTTCCATTTGTAGAAACGAAAATAAAACATAAAATTTACAATAGACAAAATAATAAAACAAAAATCACAATTTTTATCCCATTATGTTAATTAAAGTTCGATAAGTCTTCTGGAAATTGTTCATTTGCTAAATAAATTCCTAGGAATGGAGATGAAGTTTTGCTCCCACAAAGAATAGAACTTCCTTGTCTGAGTCAAAAAATAATAATGTTCTCCAATTATCCTGTCTTGGATTTGTTTAGGCATTTTATTTAAAGCAAAGATGGTTTTCAAGTTTCTCCTAAATGGGCAGGTAAAATCTTTAAACTTTCATGGCTTTATTGATGACGTATTATTATCCCATGGTACAAACTTTTCAGCAAGCAATCATGATATAAAAATAATATATATTTATTGATTCATTTGCTTTTCAAGATTTCAATGATGATATTATTATATATCAAAACAATTAATTATTGAATATTACTGCAACGCTTAAATTTAGCTAAAATTTATTTAATCAGCAAATAATTTAAATCTTCTTACTGTCAAATTATTTCTTTCCCTTCAAATGATTGCTTTAAAATTTCAGCTTTTGACCATTTTGATTAATATTTTAAAAAATATTTATATATTTAAATTCGAACATTCACATCCATTTTGTATTCAAATTTATTTTTTTTAAGCAGAAAAAAATAATAATGTTCTATCTTCAAATGCAGAAGACAATTATAACAATTAATACTGCATTGTAGGTCGCGTGAAGTTTTTCTAAGCACTTTGACCTTGACATTTCCTATTCTTTACCAGACATAATATAAATAAATGGGATTATAAATAAAAATAATAATTTATAAATATTTTAAATTTCATTTCCACAAATGGTTGCTTTGTGTTTAGGTTTTAATTCAGTCATTGTTTTTTTTTTTTTTTAAGTTTATGTGTGAGTTTTTTATTTTTATAGTCATCCCCAATTATTAACATATAATACGTTTTATTCCAGTGTTAATATACCTATCTGTTTCTCCCTTGTAATTTAATGGCTTTTATTACTTCTTTAGAAATAAAAAGATGTTTATACACATGTGTATGTTGGAAAGAAAAAAAATGTTAATATGCCAATTTTCTTGGCAATTTATTGGTTAAGCAAATATGTTATGAGGCTCCAATTGGTAGAGTGTCTTAAATAACTTGATGGTATGACAGGTTGTAGCTCATCATTGCAATATATATATATCGACAACTTATGTAATACAATGTACATTTCAAACTGGAAATTCAGATCTTTCTGAAAATATGTCAATGATACACAATACACAGGTATAATAATATATAATATTTAATGAAAAATATATGATTTTATTCAAGAGAGGAAAAATTAATTGCTGAAAAATATATGTATTCTAAAATTAGACTATGCTTAAAACTAACTACAATATATGTGATTATTTAATTTATTAAACACACATTTAGGTAAGTATAATATATCCAAGTTTACAGGGCAACTTTTGAGTTATAAAATTACAAAATCTTATTAGAAATATGATTTTTTCTATGGAATAGGCTTTTTCATACTTGCACTTATATATGTAATATATAGGGGATTTGAAGTCAGACTTTCACATGACTCTCAGCCATCATGCTATCTTATATACCTGGTACACTTGATCACACCTATGTTGAAAAGATAAATAATCACAATATACATATTTCATGCTAAACTACCACTCATCAGTTGGTCCAGATTATTATATATATATATATTGAAACAGATATACTGTTCCTCATATAAATATTCAAAAGATCCCCCCCCCCATTCAAAAATGTCTAGCGTGATTCAGTCTAATTGGGAACGCAATAAAGCTGTGATTTGTTTAAAAAAATCATATTTTTAATTTTGTGATTGATGGATTTGAATAAAATGTTATGTCATCTTATTTTTTTTTTATCTGTCTCAATAAAAAAAAAAGAAATTAATTATCCAATCATTAAAAAAAAAAAAAAAGATACTTGGGTTAAACTGAAGCAGTATTCAAATTAGGCACGTCGTCGGAAGAAAAGAACTTTTTTTTTCTCTTGTCTTACACAGAGAGGCAGAACATATTAAATTTTTTTTTAAAAAAAAAAGTGTATTACTTAATTCTTTTGACACATTAAAATATAGCTTTAACAAAACGTGAAAATGGAAAAAGAAAGCTTTGCTAGAGGAATTATAATGACAATGGGGTAAATTAGCAGCTTCACTCTCTCCACGCTGTGCCATGACTTTCCATAGATGAAATAACCCGCCTTCTTTTGAGTAAACTAGACTGCAAAACTGGAAGGTAATTATGTTATAGGAATGTTTAGACATCTTTATCATAAATTATAAATTGACATCATGAAATATCTACATAAAAATTATTTTTATAAAATATTAAAACATTTTTATCATATGTTATGAAGTGAAGTTATGAAACGGTTGCATACATTTTGTTAAATAAAATATTAAGACATCTACATTATAAAGTGAAGTTATGAAATAATTACATAGAATTTGTTTTATAAAATATTAAAACATCTTTATCATACGTTATAAAGTGAAGTTATGAAATAATTACGTAGAATTTATTTTGTAAAATATTAGAACATGTTTATCATACGTTATAAAATGAAGTTATGAAATAGTTATATGCAAATTTATTTATAAAAATATTTGAACGTATTTACTATATGGATTAGAAATGCTTTAATTGCATATTACTTCTATCTGGGTAATGTAACAGAGCTTATGTGTATGAATATACTTTTATATTTGACTAAATTAGAAGTGCTTCAATTACTAAATGATAAATGCTCCACAAGCCAAACAGAGTTTATGTATATGAAGATACTTTTATATTTGACTAAATTATAAATGCTTTACTGCTTCTAAGGTTCTTCACATAAATGAATTCAAAATGAATTATTGTATAAACCATAAATGCTTTACTGCTTCTAAGGTTCTTCCCTTAAATGAATTCAAAATGAATTATTATATAAACCATAAATGCTTGACTGTTTCTAAGGTTCTTCACATAAATGAATTCAAAACGAATTATTGTATAAACCATAAATGCTTGACTGCTTCTAAGGTTCTTCCCTTAAATGAATTCAAAATGAATTATTGTATAAACCATAAATGCTTGACTGCTTCTAAGGTTCTTCCCTTAAATGAATTCAAAATGAATTATTGTATAAACCATAAATGCTTTACTGCTTCTAAGGTTCTTCTCTTAAATGAATTCAAAATGAACTATTGTTGAATTAGAATATTTCCAAGCTTCTTCTCATAAATGAATTCAAAATGAACTATTGTTGAATTAGAATATTCCCAAGCTTCTTCTCATAAATGAATTCAAAATGAACTATTGTTGAATTAGAATATTTCCAAGCTTCTTCTCATAAATGAATTCAAAATGAACTATTGTTGAATTAGAATATTTCCAAGCTTCTTCTCATAAAGGAATTCAAAAATGAACTATTGTTGAATTAGACTGTTTCCAAACGTCTTCTCATAAATGAACTTGTAAATGAACTATTGATAAAAAAAAGAACTGCTTCTAGCTCTTTCATAAGTAAAATGAAGATGAGTTATCATGTGGATAGAAATGAACTTCGTTAGAAATTGCAAATTAATTGTTATTTAATAAATTTTTTTTTTGTTACTAAAAATTAAATTGGTTATCCAGTTGTCCAATTCTGTTTTGTTTTATTGCATCACTCATCAGTTATAGCACTTGTTCATGAGAATCTCATGCTTTCTGAGCTACGTCTGACATAACTAGACCTAGGCAAGTCAGGTTGTAGTGAGACGGAACTCTAATGGCGCTTTTTGGGAAACCAAACATAGAAATGTTTAGATGTTTCCAGTCTCTATGGTACTACATCCTCTGATGAGCAGGAAATATTGTTGTAGGAGGCATTAACATCTGCATTAGGAATGTCAATTGATAGTTCCTTCCTACAGCATGCTCATCAGAAAATTGTTACAACTGACGTAATAAAAGGGTTGTATGGGGGTCCGGTTACATTTGGTGCCCTACTGTGAGGCCTTATCTGGCTAGCCTACTCATAGGCCGGTTAATTTGCCACCCTACTGTGAGGTCCGATCTAGCTAGCCTACTCATAGGCATAAGCAGATCACGATTCTGTGATATGAACAGTGCATATGATGTAGTGATGTAATTTGTTCAGGAAGGATGGAAAAATAAAAGTTTAAAAGAAAAACAACACAAAAATGAATGGCATAAAGAATGAAACAGGCATTTCAAAGAAGATGGAGTAAAGTCATGGTGTGGATGGAGAGAGAAGCTTAATAAAGTTGAAATAAAAAAAAAATACCACTAAACTAGAATAAAATATTGATGAAAACCAGATCAAAAACAAAAAAAATGATGAATACAGAAAGCATAGAGGATCCTCCTGAGAAAGAAGATAAACAAGAAGCTAAAGCAGATGAGGAATCAGAGAAAACAGGGGAGACGTCTACATTAGCCCAGTTATTGGAAATTATAAAAGCAGACCAAAAGAAAAGAGACAAACAAAGAGAAGAAGATAACCAAAAAAGAGACAAACAAAGAGAAGAAGATATCAAACAGAGAGAAGAAGATAACCAAAAAAGAGATAAACAAAGAGAAGAAGATATCAAACAGAGAGAAGAAGATAACAAGCAAGCAATAGAAGTAAACCAAAGAATAGAAAAACAAGCTATAGAAGCAGTGGAAAATCAAAATGAAAAGTTAAACCAGTTGATAAAGGAAATAATTCAGTCTAAAAAATTGGATGAGGAGGAAACTTTGGAATTTCCAACCAAAGATATTTTAAAGGAATCACAAATTGAATATCCTATTACTGATGAAGCAAAATTTGAGATTGTTAAAAAGGAAGAAATTGAAATTACAAAGGGTGATCTTCAAATTGTCAGTCTACCTTCAGGAAAACTTATGATTGTGGAATATACCTCTAAAATTGAAAAGGAAGAAGCAGTATATACAGAAGCTGAGACTGAAATATCAAACACAGCAAAGGAGTTTCAAATGGATGAAAATAAATCTAATAAAGCAAAATTAAAATCTTCTGATCTTCAAGAAGGTGAAAAACATGAAAATGAACATGATCAAAAACTTAATTCTCATATAACTAAGGAACTGTCCAATATAGAAGAAAATGTTTCAGAAAAATTGTCTGATATATGCTATGAAATAGTAAAGGAGATAGAGAAAGAAACCATAAAATGGAAAGAAAAGTGTGTTAGTCCTCAGCCATATATAAAAATTATAAACAAAAGCTTAATAAACTCAAATCAAAAATTGAGTACAAAAAAAAAATATATAAAGACAGTTATTAAAAATATAGTTGCTTACGCAGGAAAAGACACCAAAAAGGAATCTGAAAACTCAGGATTTATCAGTGTGAAAGAAATTAAACAACAAGAAACCTTTACAAATACCAAAAAAATAATTACTATGGCAGAAGAACCATTTAAAAAGAAACTTTTATGTAAAAATGAAGTACCACCATGGAAGAGGAACAGGAGAAAATTCACAGATGGTGTTCATGGTCCATATCGGACGCGTATAATTAGAAGATCAAACAGTAACAAGGATCTCCAAAGAAAATACAGAAGTGAAGAAGCAAGACACCACAGTAATGTTAAACATGATAAATTTTCAACAAAGAGACGATCCAGAAGTATGTCACCTCATAATACAAAAGAGGACTATAGGAGAACTGATCATGATCCTCAGTCTCCCAAACCAGGTTGCAGTTATAATTCAGAATAAAATAGAGATAGCTGATGGAAAGGGGTTTGTGAGTGTGATGTAGTGATGCATGAACTTGTGTTTTTCATGTTGAGATGGTGGATGATTGAGCGGAGCTGCTTGGATGCATTGTGTTATGATGCTCCGAAGTATATGCTCGGCACTATCCAGACCTGGATGTTGTGCTCCAAGAGTAGTCCAGCAGTGCGTATATATAGGTCTCATGTATAGGCCTTGGTCTCATGAATAGGCCAAATGATAGCCCCTAAGACTCACCGAAGCTGAGCAGGGTTGGCTGAGTGCCAAATTTTTTTTTTCTCTGGCTCCTGCTCTTGGTTGGATGATACTTCTAGGTACAAGAGAGGTAGTGCTTAAAAATGAGATATTTTCTCATGACATCATGGGG
This sequence comes from Epiperipatus broadwayi, assembly GCA_028023455.1. Classification (NCBI taxonomy): domain Eukaryota; kingdom Metazoa; phylum Onychophora; class Udeonychophora; order Euonychophora; family Peripatidae; genus Epiperipatus; species Epiperipatus broadwayi. The sequence goes on from JAQFVV010006831.1 coordinate 71,286, forward strand.
CAGTGTGTACTGGTAGTTTGTGCTTGGCCATCTACTTAGTCCTGGCATTGGAGGCTATAGTTCATGTATTCACTTTTCCAGCTCATCTTACCCATTCATCAGCATATCTAAAACCAGGCAGTACTGAGAAATAATGTGTATAGTATATGGAATGAAATCGTACTTCCAGGCGATTTCATCCCAAAATTTGGTGAGGGGTAATGAAACAGATATACTGTTCCTCATATAAATATTCAAAAGATCCCCCCCCATTCAAAAATGTCTAGCGTGATTCAGTCTAATTGGGAACGCAATAAAGCTGTGATTTGTTTAAAAAAATCATATTTTTAATTTTGTGATTGATGGATTTGAATAAAATGTTATGTCATCTTATTTTTTTTTATCTGTCTCAATAAAAAAAAAAGAAATTAATTATCCAATCATTAAAAAGAAAAAAAAAGATACTTGGGTTAAACTGAAGCAGTATTCAAATTAGGCACGTCGTCGGAAGAAAAGAACTTTTTTTTTTCTCTCGTCTTACACAGAGAGGCAGAACATATTAAATTTTTTTTTTTAAAAAAAAGTGTATTACTTAATTCTTTTGACACATTAAAATATAGCTTTAACAAAACGTGAAAATGGAAAAAGAAAGCTTTGCTAGAGGAATTATAATGACAATGGGGTAAATTAGCGGCTTCACTCTCTCCACGCTGTGCCATGACTTTCCATAGATGAAATAACCCGCCTTCTTTTGAGTAAACTAGACTGCAAAACTGGAAGGTAATTATGTTATAGGAATGTTTAGACATCTTTATCATAAATTATAAATTGACATCATGAAATATCTACATAAAAATTATTTTTATAAAATATTAAAACATTTTTATCATATGTTATGAAGTGAAGTTATGAAACGGTTGCATACATTTTGTTTAATAAAATATTAAGACATCTTTATCATACGTTATAAAGTGAAGTTATGAAATAATTACATAGAATTTGTTTTATAAAATATTAAAACATCTTTATCATACGTTATAAAGTGAAGTTATGAAATAATTACGTAGAATTTATTTTGTAAAATATTAGAACATGTTTATCATACGTTATAAAATGAAGTTATGAAATAGTTATACGCAAATTTATTTATAAAAATATTTGAACGTATTTACTATATGGATTAGAAATGCTTTAATTGCATATTACTTCTATCTGGGTAATGTAACAGAGCTTATGTGTATGAATATACTTTTATATTTGACTAAATTAGAAGTGCTTCAATTACTAAATGATAAATGCTCCACAAGCCAAACAAAGTTTATGTGTATGAAGATACTTTTATATTTGACTAAATTATAAATGCTTTACTGCTTCTAAGGTTCTTCACATAAATGAATTCAAAATGAATTATTGTATAAACCATAAATGCTTTACTGCTTCTAAGGTTCTTCCCTTAAATGAATTCAAAATGAATTATTATATAAACCATAAATGCTTGACTGCTTCTAAGGTTCTTCACATAAATGAATTCAAAATGAATTATTGTATAAACCATAAATGCTTGACTGCTTCTAAGGTTCTTCCCTTAAATGAATTCAAAATGAATTATTGTATAAACCATAAATGCTTGACTGCTTCTAAGGTTCTTCTCATAAATGAATTCAAAATGAACTATTGTTGAATTAGAATATTTCCAAGCTTCTTCTCATAAATGAATTCAAAATGAACTATTGTTGAATCAGAATATTCCCAAGCTTCTTCTCATAAATGAATTCAAAATGAACTATTGTTGAATTAGAATATTTCCAAGCTTCTTCTCATAAAGGAATTCAAAAATGAACTATTGTTGAATTAGACTGTTTCCAAACGTCTTCTCATAAATGAACTTGTAAATGAACTATTGATAAAAAAAAAAGAACTGCTTCTAGCTCTTTCATAAGTAAAATGAAGATGAGTTATCATGTGGATAGAAATGAACTTCGTTAGAAATTGCAAATTAATTGTTATTTAATAAATTTTTTTTGTTGTTACTAAAAATTAAATTGGTTATCCAGTTGTCCAATTCTGTTTTGTTTTATTGCATCACTCATCAGTTATAGCACTTGTTCATGAGAATCTCATGCTTTCTGAGCTACGTCTGACATAACTAGACCTAGGCAAGTCAGGTTGTAGTGAGACGGAACTCTAATGGCGCTTTTTGGGAAACCAAACATAGAAATGTTTAGATGTTTCCAGTCTCTATGGTACTACATCCTCTGATGAGCAGGAAATATTGTTGTAGGAGGCATTAACATCTGCATTAGGAATGTCAATTGATAGTTCCTTCCTACAGCATGCTCATCAGAAAATTGTTACAACTGACATAATAAAAGGGTTGTATGGGGGTCCGGTTACAATATATATATATATATATATATATATATATATATATATATACAATCAAAGCTCAGCTTACATTAAGATAGCCAATCTTCATACTTTAATGGACAGGCTTCAAACTACTCCAACCCACAACTCTTCAGCCATCCATTTCCTTGAAAATCTGATGATGGGATGGTCAAAGCCCAGCTTAGTGCCAACCTTCTCATCCTACCCATCCAGACCACAAATCACTCTGACCCATCATGTACAGGACATAGTACATTTACATAAATATACGAGGGATGGTCAGACCTTAAAGCACTATATTTGAAATATGAATTTTTCTACAGGACAGACTTTTTCATACCTGCACTTATATATGTAATATATAGAGGTTTGAACTCAGACTTTCACATGAGCCTCAACCATAATGCTATCTCATATCACTGATATACTTGATCACACACATGTTGAAAAGATAAATAATCAGCAATATAGATAGTAGGTGTTTGTGATAATCATGTGCACATATGGCTCAAAGTACTTTTTTATATCATAAAAATAGATATTTTTAAAGAGACGATTGAATGCAATTGTTAAAAAATTTAAACAATGATTATTTGACTGAAAACATAGGGAATATTTTTCTTTTTTTTAAAAACAAAATAATTTCATTTATATATATTCATCATGATTATTTTAAAATAATAGAAATCACCTCCCCTAAATTTCTTATTTAATTCATCTATCTTTTAAATGAGCTTTTTCCAGGTTACTTACTATCTTTTTAAATTCAGTTTAAACTTTTAATTATTTATCTAATGAATGACATGCACAGCCTAGTTACCTTTTAGAATCACTTTTTAATATCTGACTGTTCTCCTTAATTATTCCAAACTAAACATAACTCCCTAAATGTCATTTGCTATTGTGTAGCAAATTCTGGAGCTTAGTGGCCACATATTATGTATGATTCCCCTTCATCACTTCCAGGGCTCAAACTTTTTATAAGTTGTACTAAGCACATTATAAATCGCATTATATATCACACAAAAATTCGTTGAAATACTTCTAAAAATTTATACTATCGTTTTCAACAGCTTCTGATTATTTTCTGGGATGAATCTATTAAGCAAATTATTAGTCTTGAATCAAAATATAATAAAACATTGTTGTACCTTCATTTACATTGGGGGGGGGTAAAAATCATAAAACAGCTTTTTTTTCTATAAATTTTACATCTTTATGTTCTTTTTCCTTTTTACCTTATTAACAAAATTTATCTCCAGCATGTTAATCTTTGTACTGTTTTTCAATTCTGGCCTTAACATTTTCCATGACAACTTTTTGAATATCATTTAATCAAATCAAAGAATTCATGTCTCCCTTTTATCATGTTAAAAGCTTGATACAAAATCTGACTAAATTGAAATAGATTTCAAGTGACAATGGCAATGAGAAAGTGGAAGACAGATGTTTATTTTATATGATTCAACTAGGGCATTAAGCCTATTCAGGAAATCATTGCAGGGCAATGAAGGCAATGGAAAACCACTTTGCTTTATAATCCCCTTATTTTATTATGAGTATGTATACAAAAATCATTACATTTGGCATTGGGATTTTAGCTAAGGACAGCTTTGGTATCTTGCCCAGTAGGAATAGAAATAAGGCTACTCAGGTTGTAAACCTGAAGTTCTTATAAAATTCATTCATTGAGAAAAGGCACATTGACAATTGGCATGTAGAATGTTAGATTATTGAAAAGTGCTGAGAAATTAGAAAATTTGATAGGGACATGAGTATAAATAATGTCGATGTAATAGGATTAAGTGAAGTGAGGTGAGATATGAGGAAGTAGTGGATTTTTATTTGGATGGTGATAGATCAGTTAATGGAGTTGGTACCATTGTTAGAAAGAAAATTTGGAGTAGTGTGGCAAAGATAGATTGTACTGATGATAGGCTGATGATGATGAGAATAACTACAAGTCCTAGGAATTTGGTAATCATAAAAGTTTATATGCTGACTACCAGTTATGATGACATTGAAATTGCTGAAAAATATATGAAATTATACAAGATGATATTGAAATTGATGAAAAATATATGAAATTATACAATGTGATGAAGAAATGCATGTATATGGCTATTGGGTAATTAAAATGCTGTTGTGGAGAAAGATAAGAAAAAAAATGTTGGAGATTATGTTATTGAAAAAAAATTAAAAAGGTAACCAGTTTGTACAATTTTGTAAGGAGAATGAGTTTGTGATTACAAATACTTGTTTTGAAAATCGTATAAGAAGATTGTATACATGGAAAGCTCTGGAAGATAGTCACATTGATTATATATTGATTTAGAATAGATACAAGAATGCTACTAAGGGTTCACATGCTTTGCCTAGTTCTGATATAAACTCATATGATCTTTTTCTGACTAAATTAACGTTGAGTTTAAAAAGAATAGTTTTAAAGGAAAACGATGTGTAAGAAGGAACTTAGATAAATTGAGAAAAATGTAGAAAGAAAAATTTGGTTTCATATGTAAAAATACAATAAAAAAATTGATAAAGATAAGTGTTGGTGTAGGATTAAAGATAGATTATTAAAAATAAAAACAGCAAAAAATGAAATATGCACTATTTGGTTAAAGAATGCTAAATGACTTTGAATAACTGAAGGCACATTGGAAGAACCACTAAACATCACATGATCATTATCTCATACTAGCACATAATTGTTATTAAACAATTCAAAACAAAGCAAAACTCTCCATATAGTAGTGCCATCTTGTGCTAACAAGAGCAATCAATGGATGCCAGAAGGCTTGTGCATACAATCCCTATCTAGTGCCTACTCATCTAATATCCCCAGACGAGTTTCTGGCTATTGGCCTTCATCAGTGAGGAGCCTTGGATCTGAGAGCGCTGCACCTAGATCTTAGGATCTAATGCAACCCTCCAGAATCCACCTTTTAACTCTATTTAACTACAAACTATGAGAATGAAATTGAAAACACAATTAATATTTTCAATCCAAGCTCAATAGTATATATAGTCATCTGGATCTGAACTCAATTCAGCACCCATACATTTTGGTGTCTTTGGCTCTTTTATAAACATAGCCACCACTCTCCTATTAGGCAGGATTGTTGTTAAACCACTAAACATCACATGACCATTATCTCATAGTAGCACATAATTGTTATTAAACAATTCAAAACAAAGCAAAACTCTCCATATAGTAGTGCCATCTTACTATATGAAGAGTTTTGCTTTGCTTTGAATTGTTTAATAACAATTATGTGCTAGTATGAGATAATGATTATGTGATGTTTAGTGGTTTAACACCAATCCTGCCTAATAGGATAGTGGGGCTATGGTTGTAAAAGAGCCAAAGACACCAAAATGTATGGGTGCTGAATTGAGTTTAGACCCAGATGACTATATATACTATTGATCTTGGATTGAAAAAGTTTTTAATTTCATTCTCATAGTTAGTTAAATAGAGTTAAAAGGTGGATGCTGGAGGGTTGCATTAGATCCTAAGATCTAGGTGTAGTGCTCTTAGATCCAAGGCTCCTCACTGATGAAGGCCATAAGCCAGAAAATAGTCTGGGGATATTGGATGAGTAGGCACTAGATAGGGATTTTATGCACAAGCCTTCTGGAATCCATTGATTGCTCTTGTTAGCACAAGATGGCACTACTATATGGAGAGTTTTTCTTTGTTTTACATTGGAAGAAATGTAAAGAATTGAAAAAAAAGAAGATTGCCAATAGTAAAACGACAAAGTTCATATCGACAAAATAATAATGAGCTAAGAAGAGAAACAAATTTAGCAAAAAAAATGATTGAAACAAAAATATAGAATGATATAAATGCTTCAACAGGTGAAAAGATATGATTTGATATTTGATAGAATTAGAAATGTCACTTAGGAGAAAAAGAAAATGGTTAGTAGGTGGAATTGTGGATAAGAATGGCAAGATATTAACTGCTGGCAATGATTTATTGGAAAGATAAAAAGAATATCTTCAGTGACTATTAAAAAAAAAATTCAATTAATTACAAACTTAAAAATGAAGCAGACATTGAAGTAGATGAAAAAGATATGGACATATTGACAGATGTAGATATAAAGTGGATTGCACAAATAAAGATTGGTAAGACTATTGGATTTGATACAATACATACAGAACTTCTGAAAAAAAATGGGAGAAATTTACTATGAAATAAATAGTTGGACTTTGCAATTTGATATGTAATAGTGAAGTTTGGCCTGAAGATTTTTTTAAGGACGATTATAATTTCAATTGCTAAAAAAAGAAAGCTGTTAAATGTGAAAAATACAGGACAATAAATTTGTTATCTCATGTTTCTAAAAAATGTTTGAGGATTTTATTCAAAGAATTTATGGGAAGGGCGAATATTATATTAGAGAAAAGCATTTTACTTTTCAAAGAATCAAAACTACAAGAGATGGTATGGGTGTTGTTAGAACAATTGTGGAGAAATATATTTAAAAAGATAAAGGAATTGGCATATGTTTTGTGAATTTTAAAAAAGCATTTGATAGAGTAATCTGAATTAAACTTATGACTATCTTAAAAAATAAAGAAGCATTTTGGAAAGAGAGAAGATTGATTTGGAATATGTATATTGGGCCAAGAATAAGAATTAGACTGATGACTAATAAGATGATGAAGTGAATATAGAGAGTGGATTAGGGAAGGATGTAGTATGTCACCTGATCTCTTTAATATTTATTTAGAAGATATGCTAAATAATTATTAACTGTGGAGTAGCAAATGTTGGAGTAAAATGATAAAATGTATAAGATTTGCAGACAATATGACTATTATAGCTGAGGATGAAAAGTGTCTTCAGAATATGCTGAATAAATTGCAAGAAGGGTGTATGTAATTTGAAGATTAATGTTGAGAAGATTAAGTATTTATGGACAGAAAGAAATTCAAAAAGACTATAAACTGAAATCCATGATACCATAGTTCAACAGATAAAGAAATTTAGATATTTGGATAATTGGCTGAGTGAGGATGGAAGAAGTGAAGATGAAGTTAAAAGAAAAATAACATTGGCAAAGGAGGTTTTATTAAGAGAAAGAAATATTTTGTAGACTTTTGAAGAGAGAATTTAAAAACTGATTAATTAAATGATATGTGTGGAGTGTACTATTGTATAGTTGTGAAACATGGACATTAAAATTAGTAACATATTGAAAGCCTTGGAGATGTCATCATGGAGAAGGTGGGGGGAAATCAGTTGGATGAACAAAATAACAATTGAAGAAGTTTAAAAAGTATAAATGAAAAATGAAGATAGAAAGAGAAACTGGATTGGATATATGTTAAGAAGAAATTATAGTTTAATGAAAAATGTTTTGGAGGAAATGGTGAATGGAGGCAAGAAGATGGAACAAAATTGACATTTCTGGATGATATAAGATATGTGAAGAGTTACATGAAATTGAAACACTGGGTGATGAAGAGAACAGAGTGGCAAAGTGAATTAATTTGTTAATGTGATTGCTTTATGGATCTGTCCATGACAAAGAATACTATTGATAGATTGTATTGACAAAACCTAAATTATATTATCTTCCATTAATTTGAATAACTGTTGTTGCATTGTCATATATATATATATATATATATATATATATATATATATATATATATATAACATTTTCATGGTTATATGATGTAGATAATACAATGATTTTGGGTACGAACCGTGTATAATTTTGCATTTCAATCCGATATTTTGATGGACTAGCAACCACTATTATCAAGGTTAACTTTTGAAAAAACAATCTCATTAGATCTCAATGAATAATGTGACTCAGTATGAGATGAGAAGTGTGATTCAACTTGAAGTAGTTCAGCATCCACCATACAAGGCTCATCAACATGTTTATTTCCCTCAGTTTTTCCACCTGTTAATTTCATGTTAATATTAGATAAAATGAGAGGTTTCCACATAGCTGGAAACTCAAGAAATAGAACTTACAAAAAATATTCTAATTTCTAATAATTATAGTAAAAACATCATACGTTGCATAACATTAATACTAAAAAGAAAAAAGAGGATAGAATTGACAATTCCTCTTTTAATAGAGTAATTTTACCTTACATTAAAGGGGTTACTGATAAAATCAGTAGAAGACTTTCTTGTTTTAATATAAGGACTACTTTTTCTACTGGTAAAATAATAGGTGATTTTTTATATAAACCTAAAGGCAGAATATTTTTGGAACACCAAGGAGTTTATGAAATTCCATGTTTGCAGTGCTCAAGAAGCTATGTAGGTTATTCTAATAGACGAATAAATGTCAGAATTAAGAAACATAGAATTGCTTTTAATAAAAAAATTAACACATCAGTTTTTACTTCTCATTTTTTAGAAATTGGTCACAAACCTGATTTTGACAATACAAAAATACTTGCAAATTTGGAACAATATGATTTAAGAACCATGAGAGAGTCAATTGAAATATTAAAGAGACCTACTGGTTTAAATATGGCTGATGAAGCACAATGTATTCCAGCTATATGGAAACCTCTCACTTTATCTAATATTAACATGAAATTAACAGGTGGAAAAACTGAGGGAAATAAACATGTTGATAAGCCTCGTATTGCGGATGCTGAACTACTTCAAGTTGAATCACACTTCTCATCTTGCACTGAGTCACGTTATTTGTTGAGATCTAGTGAGATTGTCCTTTCAAAAGGTAACATTGATAATGGCGGTTGCTAGTCTGTCGAAATATCGGATTGAAATGCAAAATTATACACGGTTCGTATCCAAAAACATTGTATTATATATATAAGATTAAACATTTAATAGAAATTCTTCTCTGTATTTTTAGTAATAATTTTTAGCCATGATTTAATCAAGCAAAATATTGTATTTCATTACATCATAACTGAAAATTATTGTTTATTGGATTTATGGATTTAGAAACATTAACAAGATATTATAAAGAAACCGATAAAGATTTGAAAGGTAAAATAGATTTACTAATGATTTTATTAAGTGGTTCAATAATTCCACAGAGGCTGTAAATCTTGCAAATCTGAGATTTATTAACAATGTGTTCATTGCTCACATTTACAAAGATCAATGGGTTTATCTTTTTAAATCATAATGAGATTCCAGTTGTGTGTAGAAAGTTCAAATACAGCTATCTTTAAGGTTTGATAGAAAAAAAAAATTTAGAATCTCGTAAGTAATTTTATTTTTTATGCCATAATTCTTCGATTGTAATTTCTCTATTAAATATCCAAAACACTTGATCTGTATGGAGAGTTCAGCCTCTGTGTAAACAGCTTGTGTAAGCATAAAGAATGATGATCATATGTTGTTTAGTGGTGTTATATTTCTTAATACATTTTTTTATTTAGTCAGATATTTAGATAAATATGATTTAAAATTTAATCTTTTGACTGATGATCTTAAGAAAGTGACTTTGACATGCTTGAAATGATTTATTTTCATTGAATTTAATTCTAACTAAAGTATCTAGATGTCACTATCTTTTCAGTTTCAATTCAATTCAAAGATTTCACTCATTTTTTCTAAGAGATGATACTCAATATGCAATGCATTTTTAACATTTGCAATCAGAAAATGCAACTTTATACATAATAATTATTTGCGTATTCTTATAAATTAAATATCTGTGTCTCAGTAAATATATGATATTTAGGTATTTGTTGCTTAGACACACACATCGCATGATGGCATGATTTATGTGCTAAAACACATAAAAATGCTATTTATGCAGGCGAATATATATATATCTGGCCATGTATTACATGTATACAACAATTCTGTTATACTACATATTGCAGGCCACATTGTCGCATCACAGTAAATTATTTCTGTGAATTCGCACACTTCACACATTTTTATGGTGTCGTGTGAGGGTGTGTGACTTACAATTATGTATAAATCGTTAATTGTAAATAAAGTTGTTTTTTTTTAAATTGAAATCACACGTTTTGACCAAGCAAAAATTATCGGAGGGTTTTTCACACTTCTGTAGTCAAGTTTTAAGGTGCAAAACCTTGTCAAAGGGTATGTCTGAACAATACTTTGAAGTAGGTAATGTGTCAAATAACGTATTCTTGATAACCTCAACGAGAGAAAGAACATGGAAAACCTAGATATTGTTCGATTCTCACAATTAAAAACCAGTTTGTTCAAGCTATACATCTGACATATTACTGTAGCCACAAACAGCTGGTTTTTAAATTTATTTATACCAAAAAAAAAAAAACGTAATAAGTGTTAAATTTGTTGATGCATACATTAATAATTAATGCTAGTATTAAGGAATTGAAGATGTTGAATGGACTATGAATGATATGCAATGCATTGATTATAATTTAATATATTTTAATTCTTAAATATTGAAGAAGATGATCTGATGCTCAGATCCGGCTTCACAGCCCACATCCAATCTCCTACCATCTAACTATGTTCAAACCCGTCTTTATGCACATATATATATATTTATTAATACATATATTGCTTGTTGCCTTAGTATTGTAACATCAATCACATAGATATTTAGATATCTTAATATAAAACCATTTTAATAAATAAATATTTAATCTTATTTTCATGTGTATACGTGCATAAATAATAAATCTATATATATTTCAGTGTAGGAGATTGCTAATAATTCACTAGAAATTATGTTATATATAAATTGTACTTAAAATCATATATGAAACTTATTATTTTTTTCATATGTAATTTAGCAGTCAGAAATGATGCAATTCTTTTAAAAAGTCTCTCAAAAACAATTACCCGGAAATGCCCCTTAGTTAAAAGTAACAGATTACAATTTTGTAATAATAAAATAAACCCATTAGTAGAAATTCTGTCCATGCCAGCTTGTTTTAAAATCATAAGACTTATTTTAAAACAATCGTTTGAGAAACTGATAATAGAATTGCATTGTTTCAAAAGTCTTACCAGATAAGAAAGTATCCGGTCAGCCGATTTCAGCTGTACGTTAAGTGCTTAAACCACCTCAGGTCTAGCAGTAGTTGCTATGTTACATCAACAAAATAGAAGTATAAATACTGCTGGATATGAATCCAAAAAGGAGAAACCACCAAATTATGATGATGCCAAACAAAATCCACGTCAATTTTAATTTTCATTCAATGTGCCGCGAGTAGGGGAAATTTCACCTTCCCCTCTGTTCCAATATGCTTTTCCCATTGTGAAGCTCTGGATCCCATACTGATGAACTCTAAATGTCTGCCAATAAAGTAAATGCTACCTATCATGTCGTATTTTAAAACCCTAGATCTAGTGAACTAATGGCGATGAACATTATGCTTATCAAGGACTGCTATTCCAGATATCAAGGTAAAAGAACTTTAGCCACTCTTGATTCTCAAATTCAGTCTTCTTTATAATCCTGATGCTCTGTTCTGATCCTATAGTTAAATGTTTTCATATTATGTAACTTTCTATAACTCTATATAACTGATCCTCATTAAGCCTCTTTTAATATATATTTTTTTCTTTATTTCCATGCGGCAAATAATATTTAATTTAATATATTTATGTATTTCTGTTTTCTTTAAAATGCCAATAATAATTTCCAAAATCACTAACACATATTTTATTTCTATTTTTCCTACCCTTTATTTACGGGGTAATAAAGAACGTAAATTAATTAAAAACAATACTTATTCATTTGTGCATATGTTTGCGATTTTGAAAAATGAAGTCATTAAATTATAAAATTTGCTATAGAAAACAGATCAACATCTGTTTTCTAAAATGTTTATTTTTTCTTTCTAAATAATAATGCACTATTTTAACTTTAATGTATCTCATATATATAAAATCTATATTTTATCCCAACTATTACCACCATCCCAGTTATTTATGTATCAATTTTATTTACTTTCAAAAGGCATTTATTAACTGAGATTGATATTTATGAAATGTGTGGGAAGTTATGAATAACTTAAAGTAAAAAGGGAGGGGACTCTTTATATCTTAAATTTATATACTTAGTTAAATCTATCATCCATGCCTGTTTAGTAATTAATTCATACTGTTACACAGGGTATTCTATAATTTATGAGTATCAAATAAGTAAGATAGTTTATAATGCTATTTATGCTTCATTATTCTCAAGCGTTGCATGCATATAGGCCATTTTGTTTATATATATTCATGCTTCTCTCTTATATGGAGGTATTCACTAAGTCGAGCCCCATCGTCATTCTCCATGTCCTTGAACCAGGCTGTAAAACCACCCTGGGGACATATTTGTTTGTATGTGCATGCTTTTTATGGGAATTGCTCTGGAAAAACCAGCCCGATAAATGCATCACCGACCACTCTTCATTTCTAAACCGATCCTGCCAATGTTTGCAGAGTAAATCGGTAATCCTCGTTCAATAAACTTCGTGAAGCACACTCCAGGATCCATAATTGGACCACCCAAGCCTGCTGCCATGCATGTATCACTTTCATTATATTACTAGTAAACCCACAAACATCCATAAGCCGTAGTAGTGTGACTTTGCCAAAATAGACATCTTTGCCCATTATTTAATATACGCATCATTACGATGAACTTATTAATATAACTATTCATTGGCTGACCCACACATCTGCCACTTTATAAACCAATTTAATAATTACATTCTATAAAAATGTAATATTTGCTTGTTAAACTATTCTCTTTCAAATCGGTTAAAAGCTATTTTCGTTTCTCTGGGGGTGGAATAGTATCTTAATAATACGTTTCTCATAGCACTAAATCTGTAAGGTATTTATTATTGGCATAGCTGCAAATATAAGTAACGTTATTATAAAATCTGAATCCTAATGTATAAATCAAAGAGGATCTTAGTTATGAAATCTGTTATTATATAATATTTCTGAGGCAAGTGTCTGACAAATAATCAGACATATTTATTTGTTATTAATATAATAAATCTTAATATATATATATATATATTTAATATTATAAATCGATGTCTGTATTTCTTCAAAATAATATACACAAATTTATAAATAAATATTTAAAAATACAGTATTTAAAAGCTTATAAAAATATATATATATATATGTATAACAGTCACTTAGGAGCGCTTTCAACCAACTTGTGGCTTTGTCAACTATCATGTTTAAAATGTCAGCTTTCCCATAATTCTATGATGTCAACTTTCCCATAATTCTGTGATTTTAATGTTTGCTGCTTGCCTATTAACCAAATGTTGCTTGTATTTACATATCAACATCGCCTCTTTAATTTTCCTTTTATTATTATTTCTTTCAATTTCCAATATTTTTACGTTGTTATAATTAAAATCGAAACCATATATACATGATTTATTATGGTCATAAAAGACAGAAGCTGATAAATTATCATTATTTTTAAAATTTTGTTTTGTATTTTGAACCCTTTTAAATAACAATAAGTGTTCCTTTGTTTTTTTTCCAACGTGCACCTCGATTCACCTATATATCCGTGGCCACACCCACATGTCCATTTGTAAATGATACAATTTTTATTTGTAAATAAAGTTTTATCCTTTGAATTGTTTATTAATTTATTTAATGTAGGTGGTGCATAAAATGCAATATCACATATTCCTTTATAAATTTTCTTAATGAAACTTGCCTGTTGATTTGAAATATATGGTATTGATATCCACAATTTTTTATCAGAAGAATTAACACTTTTATTATTTTTATATTTATAAGTAAATTTTTTTTTGTTATACATATATATATATATTTTTATAAGCTTTTAAATTCTGTATTTTTAAATATTGATTTATAAATTTGGATATATATATATATATATATATATATATATATATATATATATCAACTCTTGAATCATTGCTTTCTTTTATTTAAGTTATTATTAATTTATAAGTTATGCTCATAATGACTAGATGATTTTCACTAAAATACATAATTAATATGCAAGGTCACGAGCCTTCATTGCTCTTAAAATATAGTTCATTTTTAAGTTCGTCTATCATTAAAGTTAGCTTAGAGTCTTTTTGTGTCTCCGATGAGCAATGCCAGTGGTGAGAAGTAAAATTAGATCGATATCATCAGGATTGTTGCTCATAATGTTATAGATCTGGGAAATAGGAAAATAGGGCAGAATTCATGAGTGTTCCTGACTTATGTATCTTGTGCATGATTGGATTCGAGGTACTTTTGCCTAGATGCTCGATCTTGTTATGTGAACATACAAATTGGTACAATATAGATTAAATAAACATAAGTGCATTGAATGACACATGCAAGTGGATTATAAAGTAAACATATATAAAACAAATATTAGCAAGTATTAGAATAATAACTGAATAAGTTATTCTTTAACAAGCATTTAGAGTTTTAGAATTTATTTTAAGAAATAGGCAAGTTTTTATTTTTAAAATACATTTAAAATTTTAATCCCAAGTTTCATTAATTGCTAGCTTAAGAAATTTACTATTTTCTAATTATTGTTCAAAGGTTGTAATGAATATACTAAATAGGGAATACATAAGTGGGGCTAATGTCTATAAGACTCTAAGGATAGGTTGATTTCGGTTGTTGCTGATTGCTTACAGATGGTTTCCCAAGAATTTACAACTTTTTTTTTTATAAAAACAGATAACTTTTTTTTTAAAAGAGTTTAAGTTTGTAAACATTTTATTATATATGTGTGTGAGACTATCCCAGGAATTGAAATTTATATATATACCAATGCATTTAATTAAAGCTTTTAACAGAATATTTCAAATTTATATTAATTTAAAAGAGTTGTAATGCTTCTTTAAATCTATTGCATTACGGCTTCTCTCGCATACATATGTAAGAGGTTACACACATATAATAATGTTCACACAACTTAATTTAACTATATCATTTTATTAATTTTAAATTTATAACTGCCTATACATTATACACATACACACTTTAATATATATTAAATGTGTGCACATATCTGTGCATACACATAAATATACACTATTACATGTCAAAATAAATTATTCTGATTTTATACGTGGACTGTGAAGGTTCGAACTGGTGGAAAAGATACTAACTACAATGAAACAAAGTAGGTGAAATGGGATGATGGCTAAATAATACCATTTCAAGTGAAACCAAAAAAAAAGTGTAATAAGTTTTAAATTTGTTTATGTTATTTAAAAAAAAGAAGCTAAACCAACAAAAAAAAGCTTACTAACTTTAGGATTTATTTTTTAAACAAAAATAGGAAACTAAAAATACAACTGTAATAAGTTGAAAATTTGTTGCTGATAATAAGAAAGGCATACTAAGTTTTACATTTAAAAAAAAAAAGAACCCCCCCCCCCCCGCAAAAAAAAAACCTTAATAAGTTGTAAATTAGTTGATATTAATAATAAAAAAAGATCTTTAAAAACTACAAATTCTGTTTTGATTTTTTTTTTTTGTTCTAAATTTGTTGAGGTTAATAAAAAAAAAATATTGAAAAAGTACAAATTCTGTGTTTTTTTTTTTTTTTCTTATAACAAAAAAAAAGAAAATGCAAAAAAAAAATATGGCCTGGGAATGTTCATATTTTATAGTTTTTGTGTAGCAACAATGTCATCATGTGTGTCTAATCAACTATTACTGATATTTATTTACATTTAGCTTTTTTAGAATATATTTGCTTTTAGCAGAAAATTCGTTGATTGAAAGTTTATTAACAATAATTAAGAAACACCTACTGTTATATAAAAAATATCCATTGCAAAAACATCCCTATCATTTTTTGTTTTTTAAATTAATAAAATTTTAGTATTTCAAAATATATACATACTATAGTATTCTGGTAGTATATATATATATATTATTTGTTATTTAAGTGATATATGTATTATAACCCCTAATATCCATTCCACATATTCTTGTCATTGTAAATGTTCTTCCTATGTGATTATTTATATAGTATATGAACATGGATGGCTGCTCACCAGCCCACATAATGTGGTGAGAATACCATAGTCTTTTTTCTCAGTTGCCCGATAGCTCTTACCTGAAATATCAGTTGAATTTCTTGAAAGCAAAATGAATGTATGCACATGAATGAACTTTCTTTTTTTAATAGATATTTACAATCATGACAAAAAAATTAAATCATGCCCCGATTCCCAGGAGGCTATAAAGTTACTAGCCAAGACAGTGGATGGTGGCAAAAGGCAGAGAGTGTTAAAAATTTTCTGATTATGGAATCAGGCTGTCATTTGATGATGACTTTTTATTTAGGTACTTACAACTGCAGATCATTTTCAAGTGAAGGAAGATTGCAATAATTGGGGGGGGGGGGTACTGTCTAATATTAAATGGGATATTATTGGACTTTGTGAAGTTAGAAAGTGAAGAGACAACTGATTTAAAAAGCAGACATGTACTATACTACAAAGGCACAAATATTGGAAGCATAGGTGGAGTAGGATTCATTATTAATAAAAAGACAAAAAACAACATTGTGGACATTGATGATGGAGCAGACAGAGCAGCCAGATTAGTTATTTAACTTAATGGTAGACATTATATGCAGATAATTCAGGTTAATGCTCTCACGTGTTCTCATTGTGATGAAGAATGAGAGAATTTTTATATGGACTTACAAAGGCCTTTGATCAAACCAAGAAATATTTTTAAATTTGGTTATGGTGATAGAAATGAGAGAGGACACAAACTTGGGTGAGTTTACACAAAAAGAAAACTTTATATTATGATTTTTTTTTTTTTAGAAAAATGCTAAACGGAAATGGACATGGAATTCCACATCGAAATAAAAGTATAGCAGAATTGGATATTTTGATTAACAGAAGTTATATATTTTAAGATTGTACTGTTCTTCATAAATTCAATACAAAAAGTGATCATCGGTTAATGAGATGTAACATATGTATTATTAATGAAAAACAAAAGAGACAAAATTTTAAAAAAAAACAACAATATTCACTGTTCATATGTGGAAATATTCCAATGAATTAAAATTAGAACTCGTTTTCCTATATTAATAGATTTTGAACATGATTCAGATTTGAACAAAATTAATAGAAAGATAACTGATACACTTTTATAAACTGCAACAAAAATAGCTTGTATATGAAAAAAACAGTTGACCAGTAAAATTTCTACTGAGATAAAACAATTTATGAAGAAAAGAAATATAAAATATATATAAATAATGCATTAAGGAATGAATGTCTAGAATTTTATAAAATGGTGCAAAAGAGTTGATAATGATATAAGAAAGTATAATTGGTAATTAGTAAGGAAAGCTACATAAGAAAATAAAAGTCTCAAGAAAGTAAAACAAAATTTTGGTCTTGGTAGAAACTTATTTTTGCAATAAGAAAAAGAGATGAAACTACTAGTAAATTAGACGATATTATGAAATATGTAGAAGAATTCTATCAAGAATTATATAGCAGTAAAAAAAGAGAAAAATATTTCCTTCAACTACTACTGAATTGCCTAGAATTTTAAAGAAGAAATGGAAAATGCAATTAAATGTATGAAGAAGAAAAAACTCTAGATACAGATGGAATTATAATCGATATCTTAAAAGCAGGTGAAAAAATAGAAAAATTGTTGGGAAAGTTATATACCAAGTGTCTAAATGATAAAGATGTACCGGATGATTGGCAGAATACAGTATTAATATTAATAATTTAAAAGGTAATAAAGAAGATATTAGAAATTACAGAACTATCAGGTTTTTATCAGTTTTTTTTATAAAAAGTTTACAAAGATAATTACAATTCATTTGCAGTGAACTTTGGATTTTAATAAATCAAAAGAAGAAGCTGGGATTTAAAATGGTTTTATTATAATGGATCATATCCAAGTGTTGAAGAAGTTATAAAAAGATCTAATAAATATGAGTTGCCATTATGTTTTGGATTTATAGATTATGAAAAGGCATTTGATTTTATAAGTGTTTCTATAGTGATTAACACATTTAATCATCAAAGTATAGATCCAGGATATTGTCATAGCCTGAAGAATATTTATAAATATGCGATTTCAATGATTCAATTACCTAATGATACTAAAAAAAATAACATTGAGAGAGGTATACAATAGTGAATTCCATATCTCCAAAAATTTTTATAGCAGTTTTAGAAGATGTATTTTATGGATTGAAATGGGAAGCTAAGAGAGTCAAAATAAATGGAGATTATTTAAGTGATATAGATTTTGAAAAAGATGTAATTGTTTTTGCAAATAATGCTTAGATATTCAGATAATGTTGCAAGAGTTATGTGATGAAAGTAAGAGTAGGATTAAAGATAAATGTTAAAAAGACTAAAATAATATTCAAAAAATTTTCACAAAAGAAAGAAAATAAATAAATGATGAGTTAGAAGTTAACAACAACAAATACGTGGGTCAGATTTTTACTACAGATGAAAACATAATGGATGAAATTAATTATACTTGTTTGGGGTGCTTTTGGTAGAATAACAAAATTAAAAGAAAATATATCTATGTGTTTGGAAAAGAAATTTTTTAATAAATATGATTTAACAATTCTTACTTATGGATCTGAAACTTAGATGCTTAACAAAAAAGCAATACAGATACTTCATATCACTCAACAAAGTATGAAGAGATGCATGTTAAGAGTAATAAAAAGAGATCAAAATGAAATACATGGGTGAGAGAACAAACAGGAATTGCTGACAACATTGAAAGAATTAAGACACTGAAGTGGTGTTGGACTGGCATATTTCTAGAAGAGATGATATGTGGCTCATTAAAATCTTAAATTGAATTTCAAGAAACTGTAAAACAAAATAGAAAAATATTATATATGAGATGGATGGATGAAATAAGGAATTGTGCTGGGGTGAAGTGGAAAAGAAAGGCTAGAGGATTGAGAAGATGGATTGAACTTGAAGAAACCTTCATCCTTCATTGGATTGATAATTGTTGATAATGATGATGACATACTAGAGTGCTTGATCAGTATTTTATATTGAGTAATGAATATTACAAGCACTGTGATTGGAGTTTGTATCTATCCATATTTGTTTACATATATTTGTTAATTTAATTATATGTATATGCATAATTAATCTTTCTTCTGTTGGTTGAACCTTTAGTGTTAATATATGTCAATGCTTGCCTTTACAATGTTTTTATAAGAATATTATTTATCCAATTGAAGGAAAGTGCAATACAGCTGAAACATCCATATGATAATCCTATAAGTCATACATGAATGAACCCAGATATTATATCATTTATGTCTGTAACCCATTAAAATGTTAGTTTTAAAATGCATTTTTAACTTGCCATTGGATTATTGTTAATAAATGGATATTTAAATATTTATAAAATAATAGAAAAACATGAAACTGTCACCAACAAGCAATTGCATGGTACTTCAGTGTAATTAAGGCTGCAAAGTCTAAATCTGTTATTTAAAGTATTTTACTTTTATTTACATTTTACTCAAAAATGTTTTAAAAATTAATACTGTACTATTAAACCTACCTTGAATGACATTTCTATGTTTTCTCCTCCCCAGATAATCAATTTCGGATCAAAACCTCCTAATTCCCAAAAAAAGTCTTTAGTAATAGCAATAGCTCCACCAGACATTGTCGGAGATCTAAGGTATATATATATTAAGTAATGGTATATGAAAATACATTTACAAATTGCAAAAGTTTAAATTCACTAATTATGATTTTAAATAAATAATTATAATCTTTTCTTAAAAAAGAACAGATACTCAAAAGTCTAAATTCTATGAAGTATTTAATAATAATAAAAACAGATATATTAAAAGGAAATAAATAGTATGCATATTACAACCTTTAAATATGAATAAGTAAATAAATGATAAACTCAGCAGAAAAAAAGATTAAAATTAGGACTTCCATGGCTATATGAACTATAATGGTGAAAAAGGAGATATTGAAGCTGGCTAATATTAAAGAAGTAATCTCCTTTATCTGTCAAAAAACACATAATAAAAAAAGTGAAAAGACAAAAAGAGAAGACCATCGCAAAAGTTTGTAATATATTTTTGCTATTTTTAATGAGTTGAAAGATTATGTTATTTTATCACAGTTATTTAATTCCTATAACTAAATTATGTCTGTTAATAGACAATATTGCAAAATACCAATCAGAATAATGGTCTAATATGGTTAGTTGTTATCACAAAATGCAGCTATTATTGTCTCTTTTTTGCTGAAGTGGGATGTCTATACTCGTTTACCAGTAGCTGCTACTGATTAATAAAAGACCTTAAAACGGAAATTAAATAAAGACAGTTATTTAATGATATGAAAAAAGAAGTAAATATGTTTTATCTTAATATGCCTGAAAACTGAATATATATGGTCAAATAAATGTTTGTAAAGTCTAGATTTACATTTGAAACTCGGATTATTATTTTAAACTAGTAATTGATTTGATAATTTATATAAAAGTTTGGATTTTTATTCTTATTTAGATACTACAAGTGATATTAGAAATGTAGCGATCTGCACTATCAAACGTCTTATTATAATCAATAAATTATGATTTAAACTGAGTGTATTTAACATCTATTTATTATAAGCTTCGTATATTTTATTGCACTAATAATAATCAAATGGTTTATAACTCGGAGTTCCTAAGAAGCTTGTGTGTCAAAAATGAAAGATGGAGCCACGATCTATGAGCTTGAGTTCGGGAGTAAGCCACTTAACCCTTGCACTAAACTCATGTGAGACTTCTATTACAATGATAGTTATTGATTGTTTTTATTATTTAGAATTCTTTTTAAAAGGTGAATCAGTGACTTTTAATAAATATCATCACTAAACTACAAAACATAATGAAGCATCAAATTATACATTAAACACTAACCTCCATTTTCTAAGATTTAATTTTTACCAATCCATAAGCAAGTATTATTATGAATAAAAGCTAACCTTTTTTTAATCTTTGTTTTAATTCTTTTTTTTTGTATTATAAATAATCACTATCTATATTCTTTTTCTACCACCTAAACCTAGAACAAAAGTGCTATGGTTATTAGAAACAACTTGTTTAGTCTTAGAACTGTCAATTAGTAATTGGTAGACATCTAGAAATATTAGAGGTACAATTGCCTCTAATTTTTTATATGGATATACTTCCTTAATTTTTCTATTATTATGTAGGAACCTTGTGGTATCATGGTTCTCACATTATGTCTTGTAAAATAACCATAAATGTGGCACAGGTAAAAAAGATACCAAACATTACCATGCACCAAATGATTTTTTATCTGAGCCACTTTATTCAGACTTGTTTATTTTACAAGAGAATACTGCTGAAATTAAAAGTAACTTAATGTATATGAAATTGAAGCAGAATTTACTGGATCCCCTCTCCCCTGCATGAACTAATAAATATCTACCAATTAGTGAAAAAAAATTATCATCTATCTCTTTAACTCTTATATCATTAAGCTTATCTTTATTGACATGTTAAAACACAAAGCAGAAACTCTATTTGTTTCATATAAGTACATTTCTGAGATCAATATTAAACATTCAAAGGATAAAGATGGCATCTCATTTTAAAAACATTTACATGTCAAATGAATTATTAGTTTATATATAATTTGCAGAGGAGGAGATTCAGTTTTTTCCATTATTTCAGTTATATATATATATATATATATATATAAAATCAAGTCATATGTCACATGACCTAATTTAACAAGCTTGTATTACAAATGTTATATATAGAGCTTGCAAATAAGCTCTTAACAAGCTTTGCAAAATATCCTCAACCTCAGACTTGTTTCTGCTACTGGCTTCTCAGTGATGTGCTAGGATACGCAAGCATTTTTTTCTGCTACTGGATTTCTCAGTAAGGTGCTAGGATATTCAAGCAGTAATGCTTGAATATCATTGGGGATATTATCTAAAGCTTGTTAAGAGCTTGAATGCTTGAATATCCAAGCATCTCACTGAGGAAGCCAATAGTAGAAACCAGTCTGAGGTTGGGGATATTCTGCAAAGCGTGTTAAGAGCTTATTTGCAAGCTCTCTCTCTCTCTCTCTATATATATATATATATATATATATATATATATATATATATATATATATATCATTAGGAGCCTCTTGTAACTGAATATTGCCATCCTAAGTTTTCAAAAAGTTATAATGCAGTTTTGTGATTGAATCTTTGAAATCTAAATGCATGACAAATATCTAACTTTTTAGACTATTTATTTGCCATATTGTGATACTATCTTTTAACTTTTTCTCAATCAATTTATTTTTATATTAGTTCTCTGCTTAACTGAAGTACTTCAGTGTGTTTTGTTGTTAGTTATACCTCTGTAAGTTATAGATTAAAATATTAATACATTTATATATTAAAAAAACATACCAATTTACCATGTGTTCTTGCCATATATTTTCAGAATATTATTGGATCATCTTTAAATAAAGGGTTTCATAATGTTTTTTAGTATATTAATAGAAGATCCACATTTTATTTTCCTGTAAAAATAACTGTCTGAATATAAATTAAAAACAAAAAGGGATATTTTTTTTTCTATTTAAATTCAGGACAAAGGAGCTGTAAGAGGTTACTAGAAAAAAATGTCTAGCTTTAAGACCATTAATTAACAATTGATAGTTTCCTAACCATTGTAAAGGTAAAGTTATTTGGTTGTTTGTATGGATATAATCCCTTAATTTCCATTTCTTACACCATAATAAATCCATGAATATATTTAATTTAATGAATACAATTTTCTTGAAAACATGCCTTATTAATTACAAGATGTTAAAAGAAGATATAAAGTTTAGAATTCTTGCATCTATAAAAATAGCTGTCGGAATTTCAATCGTCATAACAACTTTGGTTAGAAATAAAAGAGAATCTACTTTTTTAAAATTTAAATTTAGAACAAAAATGCTATTAATGGGTTACTAGAGTAATTTGTTTAGTCTTAGAATTATTAATTAGTGATAGTTTTCTTGCAACATCAAAGGTAAAGATATCTCTGGTTATTTATATTGGATATATTTCTTTAATGTCTATTGTTTACATTATTATAAATCCATGAAAATAATTAAATATATATAATAAAAACTAGAAATGAGGATATTATATCCAGGTAAACAGAGATAACATTTTAGCATTTCATGTTAACAAAAAATTGTCAATTACTACTAAATGACAATCCTTAAAGCTAAACAAGTTTTCTCACTAATCTATAATACCTCTTTTGTTGGAGTTTACTAAAAAGGTTGCCTCTGTCACATATTTATAATCTCTGCATTTCTATTCTTAATTATAACAATCCATGGAAATATATATAAAAGGGACTTGAACTCAGATTTTCAAGCTCTCTACAACTATCTATTTTTAAAATAGGCAAAATTGTCTATATGTATTGCCACTCAGTGTGAGCCAGAGTAATCAATGGATGCCAGAAGGCTTGTGAATAAAATCCCCATCTAGTCCCTACTCGTCCAATATCCCCATACTAGTTTCTGGCTTGTGGCTTTCATCAGTGAGGAGCCTTGGATCTGAGAGCAGATCTTAGGATCTAAGGATCTAATGCAACCCTCTATCAGTCATCTTTTATCTCTACTGAACTACAAAACTATGAGTCTTAAATTGAAAACACTATATTTTCAATCCAAGCTTATATAGTCATATAGGTCTGAACTCAGTTCAGTACCTATACATTTTGGTGTCTTTGATTCTTTAATAACCTAGCCACTACTATCCTATTAGGCAGGATTATTGTGAAATGGTGTTTATTGGCTTAAAATTATCTATTCTGCATTATACAATTAATATGCATGACCACATACATGTGAAAAAGATAAATAATCTCCAATATACATATTTTGTATTGAATTGGTTCTCAACAGTTAGTCCAAATCACCATCTCCCATATATATATATATATATATATATATATGGGAGATGGTGAGCACTTATTGTATATATATATATATATATATATATATACAATAAGTGCTCAGTTTATATTAAGATAGCAAATTTTCAAACACTAATGGACAAGCTTCAATCTTTTCCACCACCAACTCATCCACCATCTATATTATTAAAAATCTGAGAATGAAATGCTCAAAGATCTTGTTGATGCCAATATTATTATCATACCTACATTGATTTTAAGTCACTCTGACCCCTCATATATAGGATCTTAACATGTCCATTTAAATATACAGAAGTTTAGTATTAGACAATATACATATATTTAAATATTATATATATATATATATCATTTAATCTGATATTAAATGAAATATATATATATATATGTGTGTGTGTAAATTGTTTTTACAACTTAAATCTAAACTATAAATTAAATCATGAGTTATAGAAATATTGGGTAAGAATTAACTTTAAAAAAGCACATTTTCTTTAAGAAGGCATATATGTTATAGTCTGGGATATATAACTATACTCAACTTGATTCTTGTCTTCTACTGGACAGAGCATAATGTGTTGGATAAATGGCAATTGGAAAATCATAAAAATTCATTTAAGCAATATATATTGTGATTTTGTGCTATTGCACATTGTCCTAGTTGGCTATCTTAACTTATAAGTTTATGCTATTTAAAAAATATTAATAAAGGACGAAGAGAACATAAGTTTTATTGTGTAAATAAATGTGTAAATTATACTATCTAAATTTTATTTCAGTGATATAATTTACTCCCATCAAATAATTATAAGTACAAAATACATAATGTGTAATCAATTAAAAGTTATTATAAAAATGTAGCTCTAATATTTAATATTAGTAGTTTTCAAGTTAAAAAGTAATACTTAGTTTATGTATACTTTTATGAAGAGTGAAAAGTAAATAGTATTAGAAACAATATAGAATGGACTAAAGTTCATTTTATGTTTAAAAATCTATGATAGCTATGAGTTTATTTGTGTTATAATTATTAAATTCATTTCTAAGTGATTAGTAATTTAGTCGAGTTATTTTCATTTGATAGGTTTAAAATATCTGATAAAGTTGATTAGTTTATTTGAAATAATATTAAGAAAAAAATGTGCCAAATAATTATTAAAACAGGTTAAATTCAAAAGATGTAATTTCCTGTATGCATGTGTGTGTAAATTTGCACATATGTGAGGAGATTTAATAAAATATTATTAAGTGCAGATAGAGTTAATTTTAATCATTAAGTATTCAAAAAAATAAATGAATGGTTAATTTATTCATAAATGGATTAAAATAAATAAAAGGAATTTCTGGTAAATTAAAAAAAAAGTGATAATTTAAATATAATAAGTTATTTTTTAAAAAAAATTAAACAATAAGAGTTAAGTTTAACTTTTGAAAGTTTAAATTATCATGTGATCATTGAAAGTAGATCAATATTGCAAAATTGTTTTAATTAGTTTCTTGTTGTCATTGACATATTTGTTGATAGATGTGACAATTTTGAAAGGTAGGTCTAATTGAGATGCCTGTCAAAATGAGAATATAAAAGATGAAAATTGTCAGTACATGTGTGTGCTGCTATTTCTTTCATCTGCTGTTGATTTCATGCATGTTTACTTTTCAACAAAAAAAACAGTAATATTTTTTTAAAATTAATATTATTTTATTTAAAGTATTAATTTTATAATTTTTTATCACATTTTAATTAATAATGCAAGGCTAGAAAAGATAGTATAGTATTTTGTTTTTTATATCTAACCTAATTGGAAGTATCTAAATTATTAACAAAATGTTTAAGAATAGTTACTTTTTACTCATTCAGTTTATTCAACTATGTTTAAACAGGAATTTAACCCCTTTGTAAAACTTCAAGTAAACTCCTACACAGTTTTATCTTGCTGTAATTCTGGCAGTTTTTATGTTATCGTAGTGTATTTTAGGCTTGTTTTAAAACTTAAAAGTACCGTATGATGCTGGCCTTTTTTGAATTATTTTACAAGTAAAAAATCAATAAATATAGGTGTTCTAAGTTTGAACAAATAGAGAAGCCACACCTTTGTAAATTCTGATTGGCTGTTCGATTTTTGCCAATTGAAACTAATTTTCAAAGCTCCTACTTCTGTTTTGACCTTGAAAATGAAAATTAATGTCTTCTAATGTTTTTTTTTATTGTTTTCTTACATATTATGAATTATTTTCATAAAATATACTGAAAATATAATTAATTTTAGAAAAATAGTAAGGTACTAGTAAAAAATTGTATATGTTTACATGAACGTAAATTGAAAAAGAAACCATCGCCAAAAACAATTTTTACACCTGTCAAAAATTTAAATTGCCCCAAGCTCTTTATTTGAGTTTCACACCAAAATTAATAATTTAGAGTATTTTTCTGGCATTTATTTACATATTATAATGTATTTTGGTAAAATATGCTGAAAATATAGTTATTTTTAAAAAATAATGATTTTAGCAAAAAATTCTTTACTATTTCACAACATAAATTGAGAAAGAAAGTCAATGAAATATGCAACATTTTCTATTGGTTATAGACATTGATTTTAAATTCACCACTATAAAATATTTTTATAATAAAAAATAGAAAATTATTTTTGAAAAAACTTCCGTTCACTTTCGTAATCGAACAAGTTATTAATATACTTTTTACAAACAAAACTAAAATGAATATAATATTAAAAGATGAATATATTTTTATGGTTGAGTTTGTGAATTGACCAATTAAAAGTTTAGAGTTTTACCTCACTCAGCCAATAAAATTATTTGTCACTAAAAAGGTTAAAAAAGAAGAGGGTAATGTGTTTTTATATCTTTTTCAAAATTATATTGGACATTATACTAGACTATTTCTGCTTACTATGTTTCAATCCCTTTAGTAAAAAGAGATTTAAATTAACTGTGGAAAGACTTTTAAAAATTAACTTTAGAAATAAAAAAGTTTGCTTCAATTGATATTAACAATTGCTAATGTCAAAAGGGACAATTCATGATTATTTAAGTAAATTTATTTGAAGTATTTTTTTAATAAAGACTTTGAAATAATGACTTACCTAAATTGAAAAGATGAAGTTAATTGTGTTTTTATTTTATTAATTTTTTTTTTTTGCAAAAAATATTTAAAAATAGAAATTAAATGTCAAGCATTGGTGGTCGAGAGGTCAGCACAGCAGCCTTACAAGCAGTTGTCCCGGGATAGTGTGTTTGCTTTCTAGACGATGCTATGACACATGAAAAAAAATAGAAGTAAAATAAATAAATTAATGTGAAGTTTCATTAAAAAAGATATAGCTTTAATGTATAATAATGTTATACTTTATAAAAACAACTATTTAAAATGCATACTTTTAAAAGTAGATAGTATTTTTTTAATTACTATAAGTATGTGCCTGAAGTGAATCAAAATGAAAATTTAAGAAGAATATTTAGAATGCTTTTTTTTTTATAAAAAAAAATAGTTGTTAATTTTTCCAGTATAATCATGGACAGAATTATGTGAAAGTTTTCTTAAAAATATTTGTGGAAATATTGAAAATAAACTAGCTGATATTTTTAATTTTATATGAACTGGTAAAAATGGATTCAAATCTTTGCTGAAATTTGTTTGTTAAGTGTTTCTGTTATATATTGTTTGTTCCAGAAAGTCATACTTGTTCTTATTTCCTTATAAAAAATATAGGACAAGTACTGATGTCATTCTTTAAAATAATTCACTGGCAAAAAGAACATTATCTTTCCATGGATGGATAGCTCACTGTGGAAGCAACTCAGATGAAGAACTGAGGGTGTCTTTTTTATAAAAAAAATATCTTATATTATGTTAATACTATGGCAAGGTATTTTTTTATAATTTATGATATAATTATGCAATTACTCTTATGATTTGGAAGGTAAATTATAAATATATCTTTTATCATTGGCTTAAAGTCAGTTCTATGATGTACTTTGTCCAGGTAGATATACATATCTCTTTACAATTATGAAGTGTTTATTAATACTTTATTTATGAGTAAACAGCCAGCATATGTTTGTGAGAAGCTTATAATAATTTTAAAATTATTATGATATAATAATTTTATTATTAAATTTTTCATATTACAAAGTATTTATTAGTTTCATATGTAATAATTTTTGCCTATGCTATTTAACTCCTTTAGTTTTTAAAATTTTATGCTGGTTTAATGAGTGTATGTATTCCTTATTAATTGCAAAGTTTTTATTATGCTATTTAAAATATTTTTATAGTCATTTGACTTAGAGTAATTTGTTGGTTTCATACATTGCTTAATCTACATATTTTTAGAGAATGAATATTAATTTCTCTAGCTATGCTTATTCATATTTTTAGTATGTGTGGGAAATATGAGGCTTTATTAAATGTAGTTTTACTTATATTGTGCTTTGAGGGATGAGAGCATGCTCTTCCCATTATCTAGCATTTATTTCCAATGAGAGGATTGTATTTTATATTCTATGATTATTTTCATGTTTAACTTATGTAGCTTGGTCCCTAGAAAGGATTGTTTTCATGGTATGTATTCCATTTTCCTATGTGTTGAAACCTTGTTGACATATTTTATCTAAGATAAAGGTATTAGAATCTTCTATGGTATTTTTTCACAAATGTAGTGTTGCTCTGAGAAGCCTTTTTTATTTGTCTTATCCCTCATGATAATGCTAGTTATTTTCCACCATGGAGGGTGAAGTTTTTAATGTTTTCAGATTAGTGTGGCAATGATAAGTTAGATTTTGAAGAATCTAGTTGCTTCAGATGCACATTACTATCTGTAGTGTTTTCATAAAGTGAAGTAGTGTATGTATTGTGCTGTTGTGCCTTGCCAGCAGTTCACAAGTAAACCAACAACATATTAGTAATTTTAATGCTCATTTTGCTCATAGCATAATAAAAGATACACATATGCAATATCATCTTTATCACCATCCAAATGTAGTTCACCAATGGATTATTGAGATTTTAAGGTTAAATATTTTATTATGTGGACATAGGTAAAATATATGTTGTGTACATGTTTTCTGATGAGTATTTTTATTATTAAGCAAATAATGTTAGACAGTAATTGTCTTACTTGTGTTTTATATAATAATTATCTTTATCGTATAACTTTTCTGGTACAAATTCAGCTATCTGTCAATTCAGATTAAAGTTTTTTAATCTTTAATGTGTTTTAAATCCTGTCAATAAAATATTATAAGTGATTACTGGAACAGTTTTATTTTAAATGAGTGTATCATTAACAGTTCACCCAATTGCTTGTATCTGTAATAGATAATTTTGATAGTGTGTAGGTGCTTAGTTTACTGTTTATTATATGGCATTCTGTTAAAGAAACAGCACCTATGTTTAGCAAATGATTTTCTATAAAAATTTTGCAAATAAATTTTGTCACTTGTAAATTCAGTGTTAACAAACGTATTTATTATCAAAATTTAGCCTTTGTTTTCTATATATAATTTTTTGTGTCCTGAATTCTTAATTATATTACAGAAATCTTGGTAAATCAGATAATCATTTTCACACAGATCCAAAATTCCAATTTTAAAATGTTTTTTTTTGTCTTGCATTGGTGGTCGAGAGGTCAGTGCGACTGCCTTGCACTTGCAGGCAGTTTCCCGGGTTGCGGGTTCGCGTCCCAGCTGATGCTATGACACTTAAAAAAATGCAAAAATTGCATAAGTGTTACAATTCCAAAGATTGAAATTTAAAGTTAAAAGAATTGAATATTTATTTGATTTGATTTTGAATTCTTTAGTTCATTTCAGACTGCATATTATTTATTTACCTTACAAACAAAGAATACATTATTTAGAACTTTTTTTTTATTGATTGTTGATAAGCAGCAGAAAGATACAAAAAGTAACCTTTCTTTCTACTTATTCGAGTGTCATCCTGGGTAAAAGACTTTGATTTTCCAAATGTATATTTTTATGCAATTATTAATTAAACATTTCTTTAAGCAATTATTGTTATTACTATAATATGTTAGGATAAATTAGCTTATAAGAAAAGTGTATATCTCATTTAGTCTACTAGGATGTCATTCATTTGTTCAACAACATAATGTGACGATTTATTTTCAAAATTAATAAAAAAGACCCCTGAGGTCATCACTTATTATTTCATTGATTTATTATTAATTCATTTTATTAGTACAAAAGTAATAGTTTGACATAGAAACTTATTATTGTTCATTGTACTATAAGAAAAGTACATTATATTTTACTCTACAAGAGTAGAATAAATCAGATCATGGCCATAAATTTGAGTGGTGATAAATATTTGCTCCTTAACATATTTGAAGAAAATACAGAAAAAAAATTAATTATAAGATTTTATATTAAATGCAAATTACTTATACTACTTAGAGAATGCATTTGGATCATCATATCATTATCAACCATTATCAATCCACTGCAGAATGAAGGTCTATCCAAGTTTAATCCATCTTCTCCGATCTTTAGCATCTCTTCTCCACATCACCCCTGCACACTTTCTTATTTCATCCATCCATCTCACATGTGGTCTCTTTCTGGGTCTTTTACAATCTCTTGGAATCCCATTTAAAATTTCAATTGTCCATGTATTATAATCTCTTCTAACAATATGTCCAGCCCAACTCCACTTCAATCTTTTAATTTTTTCAATGAGGTCAGTAACACCTGTTTGTTCTCTTACCCATACATTGCATTTATGATCTCTTCTTGTTACTCCCAACATACATCTCTCCATACTTCTTTGAGTGGTCTGAAGTCTCTGAATTGCTCTTCTATTAAGTGTCCAAGTCTCAGATCCATAAGTAAGAACTGGTAAAACACATTGTTAAAAACCTTCCTTTTCAAACACATAGGCATATTTCCTTTTAGTATCAAATTATTTCTACCAAAAGCACTCCAACCAAGTTTAATTCTATGATTAATTTTCTCCATTATGTTTCCATCTGTATTAATAATCTGACCAAGGTATTTGTAACTGTTAATTCTAATTCATCATAATCAATCTTTATTTTCATATTTTGAGCAAATCGATTAAACATTACTTTAGTCTTTTTAACATTTATCTTTAGTCCTACTTTCCTACTTTCATCTGATAATTCCTGCAACATATCCTGCAGCTCTGAAGCATTATTTGCAAAAACAACTACATCATCTGTGAAATCTAAATGACTTAAATTATCACCATTTACTTTCACTCCTTTAGTTTCCCATTTTAATCCACAAAATACTTCTTGCAGCACTGCTGTAAAAAGTTTTGGAGATATGGAGTCACCTTGTCTTACACCTTTCTCAATGTTGACTTTCCCAATATCATTATGTAATCTAATTGTTGCTGTTGCATTTTTATAAATATTCTTTAAAATATGATAATATCCTGGATCTATACCTTGATGATCTAATGCTTTAATCACTGAAGAAATGTTTATAGAATCAAATGCCTTTTTATAATCTACAAATCCAAAACATAATGACAACTCATATTCATTTGTCCTTTCTATAACTTCTCTCAATACCTGGATATGATCTACTGTACTAAAACCACTTTTAAATCCAGCTTGTTCTCTTGGTTGGTGGAAATCCAATGTTCTCAGTAGACGAGTTGTAATTATCTTGGTAAAATTTTTTATATAAAACTGATAAAAGGCTGATAGGTCTGTAATTTCTAATATCTTCTTTATCACCTTTTTTAAATATTAATATTATTACTGCATTCTTCCAATCTTCCAGTACATCTTTATCATTTAGACATTTGGTATATAACTTTGCTAAAAAAATTTCTATTTCTTCACCTGCTTCTTTTAATATATCAATTATAATTCCATCATTACATGGAGCCTTTCCTTTCTTCATACATTTAATTGCATTTGGATAGAGGGAGATAAGTGAAGTTTTTCCTCTTTCTAATTTAGTTATTTCCTTTATAATAAAATATTTATAAAAGATAGATCGATAAATTGAACGATTTATTTATTGAAGAAAAGTTTTATTAGATAACAAATTCTAATATTACCCAAGTAGAAGAGTAAACAAATTATTCATTAATATTATTCGCATTTTCTAAACGAAATTATATATATATTTGATTAATTGAAAAGCTTATAAAATTGTTCTAAATTGGAATTTTGAAACAGATAAATTTTTCAGAAAATATTTATATATTAAACCATCAATGTGATGGTTGTTGAGAGTCTCCACCTTATTTTAGCAGTCATAATGTTTCATAGATTAGTTTACTCCTTGCTCCTTCTTTATTAATTATAATATATATATATTTATATATATATATTAGTAAAATATCAGTCATTTGTCACATGACCTATATATTGAAACAGTAAGGTCTGCTTTGCAGATCTTCGTTTCACCGTTTCTTACCTATTTCCTACCCTCATACCTTAGTTTGAACCCCAATCTATCGTAGTGTGTCTACAATACGCTTATATACCGAAAATCCTGCCTGATTTTAAACCATGAGTATAATGCTCATATTATATGTATGTCATTCCCAAATAAATAAAAGATTATAGATTATGTATGTGTTCACATAATTTTGATTTATTAAAAAGTAGGTTATATAAGTCGTAATTGCGCACACACTATGATATGCATTTTAAAACATATCAAAATTATAAATTGTTAAAGTTATTTTGTTTGAATCTATTTACAAATATATTACCGTTGTAATATATTTTGATTTAAAATAAAATTCATTTAGTAAATATTTGTTTAGTAAATAGATTCAAATATTGCAAGTTAAAAGTAAAATAATTTTCGTTTAATTTAATAAAAGTCATTCCAAATATTTCTTTAAAATAAATGAGGGACAATAGTTTAATTAGTTAATATTATATAAATTTTATCTAAAAACAGCAGGTGTCCACTTAAGGTTTTCTTTAATTAATAAAAGTAATTTTTAATTAAATCTAGTTTGTAATCCGAATGTCGACAGGGAAATTAACAAAAGAAATTAATTAATGTCGAATTCCTTTAGACATTCGGATAGATTTAATTACAGCTGATAAGTCCGATATATTTTTGTAATGCTCCAGGGCAGTTCTATTGTTAACGTCTACTATAAAAAGAAGTGTTTTCTTTTGTTCTCCAGTTTGTATTCTAATGTTTCTAAGAGAAATCATTCTGAGTTCTATTCTAATAATTTGCTAACCTTGACATGACAGAGTAGAGGTGTTAAGATGGCTATGTCCCCTCGGAATAGCCAGCCGCTGCTCCAGACCATCGGAAGCTATCACATAGGGAACCCCGGAACTGCTGCTGCTGCCAAAATATGAACATTTCCAGATTTTGCTGTTAAATTATATAAAAACCTGCCGACCATCAATCTACCTAAATGCTTCTCCAGAGGTAACCCTAAATTAACCCAAGAGCTCTTGTGATTCCTAACTAACATGCTATAGCTATTCTAAATTGTTGTCTGAAATTTCACATAACTTTATTATTACTTCTTTAAAGTGTTCAAATATAATCAACCGTTTTGCTCTATCCTTGGGTTAATATTTTCTATTTATAAAGCTTTCTTTTATTTTATTATGATAATGTGTCAGAATTGTCTTTGACCAAGTGAAAGTAAGACGCCACTATTAAGGCATATTTTAAATTTATAATTTTCCAATTTTATTATCTTGCAAATCACTCGTTCGAGGGTGATTCTTTTCTTTAATATATAATATAATCACATAGTTTAAAATCTACATGTTATTGATTTTAATCTAATATGAGAGTATGTGTAAGGTCAATGATTAAATGTGTCCCCTAATGCATGATTGCGTATATAAATCTATACTTACTTTTCAAACCCGCAAGCATGCATTTTCCTATTTTAATTACCATGTTCTACTTTAATTACAAAGTTCATCATTGACATTGAGAATGTGCAGACCCTTTTAAATGAATTTCTGGGAATTTGATTGGGCATTTCTCTTAATCCAAGTAAAACCCATTCAGTATGTTTTATATACACTAGTCTCATATTGCTGGTAAATGAATTGGTTGTTGAGAGTGCTTTGTTTTAATTTTCCAAGGACTCTTTTTGCTATTGTAGTTTTCAGGCAGAGTGTGTTCACAAATGACACACCTGGGAATTAAATGCAATCGTCACCCAGTCGCTAAGTTTCAACTGTTCATCAAAATACTTTCCTATGGGTTAGCGGCGAGATGCCCTCTGTAATTATTCCGGATCTTCAATATTGTTTTATTTTATATTTATTTTACAAAGCATCCATGACTTAAATGTGTCACATCCTCCAACTTTAATAAATTCATTATCAGCAATACTGACCTCCCAATGCAACTCTATTAATATTATTATCAAATAAATGCTTTGATCACATCCCCACTTTGTTGCTTAGTAAGCTTTAGTCCGTGCAATTCTCGAAATCAGTAAATATTTTAGAACACTTAATTTTCAAATATTTTCTTAAACTTGTATAATTGCTCAAAGCACCTCGCACATGTTCCTATCTCGTCAAGCACATTATCGTAATGCTATTAGCCCGAGGAATAGAATATATCACTTTGTTTTAAAACCTTTTTGTCATTTATTGAAATATAATGCCCACAATTATTTAATACG
The DNA here is from genome assembly GCA_028023455.1 of Epiperipatus broadwayi. Lineage (NCBI taxonomy): Eukaryota > Metazoa > Onychophora > Udeonychophora > Euonychophora > Peripatidae > Epiperipatus > Epiperipatus broadwayi. Next base: position 106,259 of record JAQFVV010006831.1, read on the forward strand.
CATCCCTGTCTCATATAAGCAGACAGTGGCATTATATATATATTTTATTTAAATAAATTTTGTGAAATTATTTAAAACTAAATTTGATCTCTTATTTTATTTGATTCCTATCACTGTGTCAGTCTATATATATATTCTGCATTTCTTTTGTAAATCCATAGACGTTAATTAGCCACCCAACCTTCTTTTAGTATAGAGTCTTTTGTTTCTCCCTGACCACCAGGCACCGGTCAAAGGTCATACTAGTAGTGGCATCAGATGCGTTGTCATGTAAATGGCGCTGTGAAATTTGGGCTTTAGATTCGAACTTAGTATATCTAGAAGGCAACCCCTCCTAGAATGTTCAGTTTCGTGTCTGGGGTTTGAATTTTGCAGTGTGTTAGCGAGATAGACGATTCTGACTGTTACAATATATAGCTTGTATTACCAATATGTAATATATAAAGAGCATGCTAATAGCTCTAAACAAGCTTATTTATTTTATTTTTTTATGATAAATGCTACAAGAGAAAATACCTGATGCCTTTATATATGATGGTCCCCATCCCCAAACTGGTTTCGAGACAAATGCTTGGCTTGAGTTAATATTTTGAATCTAATGTTCTAGCTCCTCACTGATGAGAGCCATAAGCTCAAAACTGGTTTGGGGATGGGGACCATCATAGATAAAGGCTTCAGGTATTTTCTCTTGTAGCATTTATCATAATAAAATAAAATAAATAAGCTTGTTTAGGGTTATTAGCATGCTCTTTATATATATATATATTGTAACGATATATAAATATGTCGTTACATTCATTTAAAATAAAAACTTAAAAGTTCGCAAATAAAAGTAAAAAACTAAACGCTAAAATTAAAATATTGTTAAACGTATATACATTCACACAGATGCTAAACTTTAAAAATATTTTTTTCATAAACAAGAAAAAAAGTATTTGAACGTATTTTTTTTAATAAAAAAATACAAGATTGAAATATAAAAATATTTTAATAAAAAAATAACGTAAGTTAAAATAAAAACAGGTATTAATTAATTCCTGTAATCTGTAAATGGAAATGATTGTTTATTAATTATCTAAAAGCTGTGTAATTAAAAAGTCAGATGAAAATATAGATAAGAAAATAAAAAAAAATTAGCTTGACCAATGGAAGCACCAAACCTCAGCCCGGACCCGAACGAAAATTTGGATTAGTGATGTTTTTGTTCATGGAATCCATAGGAGGACTATAAAAAGAAAAAATATTGAGTTCCAGTCAGTTTTCCAACTTGATTTTGGTGAGTCGAGCGACAAGACGCACTTGCCATCCTCACTCATTTATTTTAAAAATGCAAAGACTGTGATACCAGAACAGAACCAGCTAATGCTACCTCCAAAATATCAGACTGGTCTTCCAGGAAAGTCTCCGTGGGAATTGCCAACGGGAACATGGACTCTTCTACCATAAGCTATATGAAATGAACAATTATTGAAATCAATTAAGAACTTTCGTCAAGTTTTACAAATTAATAAACAAGCCAACTTAAATGTTAAAACGGACTCTTATCTGACTTTTGTAAGTTTTTAAATCAAATTAATAATGTTTAATTTTATATGTTTTCCGATTGATAAAAATCGTTTCCATTTTTTTTTCTTTCTTATTGTATAAATTGTTTATTGTTTAAATTTTAAATGATGAAATTTAGGTTGGGTATAGACATTGCATAGATTCGTTAGCGGTTGATAATGTTGTGGTTTTCACATTCGATTAGAATATATGTCAACGATATCACTGCAAGCATCTTATGATGAATGCTGATGGGATTTGTATATTCCCTATGCAAGTGACGTTTATCGATGACTTTGTATTTTGATCAGTTGTGTTTAATTGGGAATGTTTTTGACCATGGAATCTGTGCAGCTGATCTGTACTCAACATTTTAAAACAAATTTTATAAAATGCATTTGTGCGAACGTATTTAAATGTTAAATTTAAGTCGGGCGTGAATGGCTATATAGTTTTGTAAAGTTATATTAAGGGAGGGTAATCTTAGGTTATTCATTTTGTAGTTGAATTGGTTCAATGGATTGGATATATTTGTGTAATTAGTAGATGTAGTATGAGGTCCGCTACAGGCAGGATTATAGATATATGCCACACACCCTCTGTTTGCCTATGGATGGGTTTGTAAGTCGGCAGAAGACCGCAGTCCATTCCTATGGAGTTTTTTGTTTATTGTTCTACTTGCCAACAGATGTCACATTCCTGTTGGTGGAGAGTCAATGTCTTCTCTATTTCTACTTATTGTTCAGATGTACGTTTCCTGACAGTATAGTATTTTGTGTTGTCGTATCATGCTACATTGAATACATGAATGTATCAGATGGATTGGCGCCAGTTTGGTTGCGAAATTTGTTGCCTAAGGTTAAATCAGGGAAGAATATTTTCTTTTCAAATGCAGATCTATGTAGTCTATTCATACTTGACTATCTAAATAAAATATTAAACTCATTGAAACTTAGTTAAATGTAAAATTAAAAGTTAATATAAAAATCTAAAATGTTAAACTTATTCCTCAAAATTTAAATGTTATTTTATATGTGCGTAAATAAATATTTTTATGTGTTAATTTCTGGCAGTGGCTTTTATTTATTGATATTTAAGATATAAATTAAGATATAGATTTTTATCTCTGCGTCTCCGCTGAGCTAGTGACTTGGGCTAACGATCGGAATATTTAAATAAAGTGGAATCTTAACAGCGCGTATCTGCCTACTTTATAAATTTTTCTAGGCTCAAATGCCTAGATGGCGCCCTGGTAGTTGCAGATATTGTTTTTGCGGTTAGATTCGATCTTCACTTTCATTTCGATCATTATAATTGGCGTCCCAAGTGTGGCCTTACCTCAGAGATTGACCCTGAGAAGGGGAATTGATGATGATGAAATTTTCTATCTTTAATAAATCACGAGAGCATGAGAATTTTAAAAGTGAATCATGCAAATAACATGTTTTTTCTGAAATAAGTACATTCTTGTACTAACGTAAAGTTATAGCCAGATGTTTAATAAACCACTAGTACTTTTGAAAATAAATCATGCCCGTAATATTTTTTCTGAAATTAGTATAAATATATTTGTTGTATTGACGTGGAGTTGCAGTTTGAAGTTTTGTTTAAAAAGTGCTGCCAGTAAGAAAAAATGCGCATATGTAGAGATAAATTCGAGGAATAAAAACTAATAAATAAAACATAATAAATATAAATCATATTTTTTTTTAAAAAAAAGTCTTGTTAAATTAAAAACTAATCGTTCAACTTGCCTAAGTAATAGTTAAAGGTAGGAGAAATGAAACTTGGAAGGGAGGGGGCAGAAATTTAGCTGGTAATAGGAAATCAACAGTCAACATTTTTTTTTAATCATTATATTTGTGTGTAATTACTGTTTTGTCTTGTAAAAAAAAGTTTTGTCCTTTTGAAATTTTCATGTATAATCAATTTGTGTAACGTAATTACTAACACTAAGTAAATTCTTTTTTTTTTTTATTGTTTTTGTTTTTTGAGGAAGTTTACTGATATGTAACGATATATAAATATGTCGTTACATTCATTTAAAATAAAAACTTAAAAGTTCGCAAATAAAAGTAAAAAACTAAACGCTAAAATTAAAATATTGTTAAACGTATATACATTCACACAGATGCTAAACTTTAAAAATATTTTTTTCATAAAAAAAAAAAAAAGTATTTGAACGTATTTTTTTTAATAAAAAAATACAAGATTGAAATATAAAAATATTTTAATGAAAAAATAACGTAAGTTAAAATAAAAACAGGTATTAATTAATTCCTGTAATCTGTAAATGGAAATGATTGTTTATTAATTATCTAAAAGCTGTGTAATTAAAAAGTCAGATGAAAATATAGATAAGAAAATAAAAAAAAATTAGCTTGACCAATGGAAGCACCAAACCTCAGCCCGGACCCGAACGAAAATTTGGATTAGTGACGTTTTTGTTCATGGAATCCATAGGAGGACTATAAAAAGAAAAAATATTGAGTTCCAGTCAGTTTTCCAACTTGATTTTGGTGAGTCGAGCGACAAGACGCACTTGCCATCCTCACTCATTTATTTTAAAAATGCAAAGACTGTGATACCAGAACAGAACCAGCTAATGCTACCTCCAAAATATCAGACCGGTCTTCCAGGAAAGTCTCCGTGGGAATTGCCAACGGGAACATGGACTCTTCTACCATAAGCTATATGAAATGAACAATTATTGAAATCAATTAAGAACTTTCATCAAGTTTTACAAATTAATAAACAAGCCAACTTAAATGTTAAAACGGACTCTTATCTGACTTTTGTAAGTTTTTAAATCAAATTAATAATGTTTAATTTTATATGTTTTCCGATTGATAAAAATCGTTTCCATTTTTTTTTCTTTCTTATTGTATAAATTGTTTATTGTTTAAATTTTAAATGATGAAATTTAGGTTGGGTATAGACGTTGCATAGATTCGTTAGCGGTTGATAATGTTGTGGTTTTCACATTCGATTAGAATATATGTCAACGATATCACTGCAAGCATCTTACGATGAATGCTGATGGGATTTGTATATTCCCTATGCAAGTGACGTTTATCGATGACTTTGTATTTTGATCGGTTGTGTTTAATTGGGAATGTTTTTGACTGTGGAATCTGTGCAGCTGATCTGTACTTAACATTTTAAAACAAATTTTATAAAATGCATTTGTGCAAACGTATTTAAATGTTAAATTTAAGTCGGGCGTGAATGGCTATATAATTTTGTAAAGTTATATTAAGGGAGGGTAATCTTAGGTTATTCATTTTGTAGTTGAATTGGTTCAATGGATTGGATATATTTGTGTAATTAGTAGATGTAGTATGAGGTCCGCTACAGGCAGGATTATAGATATATGCCACACACCCTCTGTTTGCCTATGGATGGGTTTGTAAGTCGGCAGAAGACCGCAGTCCATTCCTATGGAGTTTTTTGTTTATTGTTCTACTTGCCAACAGATGTCACATCCCTGTTGGTGGAGAGTCAATGTCTTCTCTATTTCTACTTATTGTTCAGATGTACGTTTCCTGACAGTATAGTATTTTGTGTTGTCGTATCATGCTACATTGAATACATGAATGTATCAGATGGATTGGCGCCAGTTTGGTTGCGAAATTTGTTGCCTAAGGTTAAATCAGGGAAGAATATTTTCTTTTCAAATGCAGATCTATGTAGTCTATTCATACTTGACTATCTAAATAAAATATTAAACTCATTGAAACTTAGTTAAATGTAAAATTAAAAGTTAATATAAAAATCTAAAATGTTAAACTTATTCCTCAAAATTTAAATGTTATTTTATATGTGCGTAAATAAATATTTTTATGTGTTAATTTCTGGCAGTGGCTTTTATTTATTGATATTTAAGATATAAATTAAGATATAGATTTTTATCTCTGCGTCTCCGCTGAGCTAGTGACTTGGGCTAACGATCGGAATATTTAAATAAAGTGGAATCTTAACAGCGCGTATCTGCCTACTTTATAAATTTTTCTAGGCTCAAATGCCTAGATGGCGCCCTGGTAGTTGCAGATATAGTTTGCGGTTAGATTCGATCTTCACTTTCATTTCGATCGTTATAATATATATATATTATCAACAATTGCCATCTGCAGTCTCCCTTGTTAAAGTATGCTATTTTGATGTTAAGTCTTAAAATAATCTTTTAATAATAAAAAAGTCCTAAAATAATTGCTATCCATTATCCCAAATTAACCTGAGTCAACAAATTAAATTTGAAATGAAATATATATGCCACATGAAGGTGGCAAAAGAATGGAGGTATTTGTTTAGATAAATGTTTTGCCTTTCTAACTTATGCTTAAGGATATCCAACTAATAATTGATTTACATCAAACTTATAGATGTGACTTATGAACCGGTTGTGACTAAAAAAAAAAAAAACATTATTCAAAATTATTACAAATTAGTATACCTAATAACATCAGTATCAATATTTTTTTCTGTTTGAAGATCAGGATAAAGATGACGCCAAATGAAATGAAGATTCCAACTAAATCCTCCAATGCAGGGGCCTGTCTTTACCACATTAAGATGACTGTTCTTAATCGAGTCTAAAATAGGACAGGCTACAGTTTTTTCATTCAATGTAATTCTTTCTAGAAGTGGTTCCAACCTTATATATATATATAAATATTTTCTATAAATATATTTGTTTATTATTACAGTATATATAATAAATTTAAAATTTATACAATATTATCAAGTACGAACTTTGTATAATCTAATTATAATAGACATTTAAGTGATATTTATGTTTTAAGTAAAGATAGCTAGCTATTCAATACAGACTTAACAAAATTTAATTTAAAAATATGGCTAACTTAAATTTATCATATGTAAATATAAGCATATTTATGAAGTAGTTAATATGCGATGCGCAAGGCACTTACACGAGTGGCAAATATATTTAAGTTTTATGTCTTTCTTTTTTACATATAAAATACCTGTATATCTAATTAATTAATAGGAGAAATGATTTATATATATATTTCTTACTATAAGATCTTTTCATTAACTCGTAGTAAATCGTAAGATTTCGCGAGTATTAATGTATTATAAGAATTGTGGACTTAATTAGTGAAGTATTTAATAGCTTCACATTCTTAGATCAAAACACTTCTGCTTCACCTATTTATATATAAAAGTAGGTCGAAGTAAAGAAGGGATTCTCTGGGATTCTCTCTTTTCTTCATAGCGTAAGCATGTGCTTTAAAGACCTACAGAGGTCCCTAGTGGCGATTTTTTCAGACGCTCATTGCTAAGGTTTACAGCCTTGTTAAAACTATTATAATAAAAATAATAAATGTAACGGTAACAAACTATTATACACAATTCTTAAATCCGCAGAAGTACTTCCGGTTATTTTTTAAGAAATTAACCGAAAGTACTTCTGCGGATTTAAGGATTGTTTATGATAGTTTGTTACCGCTAAATTTATTATTTTTATTATAATTACAATTTTGTTTTAATTAACGGACATTTTATTTATATTATATATAATAAATGAAAGATTTTCAGACTTTGAGATGTAAATATTAATAATTTTGATAATATTTCTGTAGTGAAATTTTCATTACACCTCTCTCACTCAAGATAGGGACTGTTTTTTGTCTGCTTTTAACACCTTATAGAGGGATGTAATCATAAACAGATGACTAAAAACATGAAAAATAACTAATTCCCAAGATGGACAATTCATGATGAAACCATACTTGTCAGTTGGTCCAGACCACAATCTTTTACGCATAATTGTTCATTATTTATGTAGATAACATATTATTACAGTTTAATAAATGTGTCAAATGTGCTGCACTCACAACTTTGACACAAATTTCTAAATAAAAGTATATTAATATTTTTTATTAGTCATTAGACTAGAGATTATCCAATAATGAATAATATTTCTGCAGTGTGGTTTTTACTATACTATTCTCAGCAAGTAGCAGAAAAAAACTAGTCCCTACCTTGCATGAGAGTGGTATAGTGAAAATTATAGTACAAAAATATTATTTATTATTGGATAATCTCTAGTCTAATGAATGACTAATAAAAATTATTAATATTCATGGCCTATATCTCTTTTTTTTTTAAAAAAAAAACTAAGATGTAAGCAGGAAATTACCAATTAAAAACTGGCATTGCAAGATGAAATTACATCATCTAGTATAAGTTTTTGTCTAATTTACCTTTTTTATATAAATCTAGGATATAAATTAAAAGTCGTTTTACTTACACAATTTAATAATAAGTCAGAGAAATGCTATTATTAGCTAGCATGATTTTGTTTTGCAATGCTAGATTTTAGATTTTAATTGGCACTTTATTGAGGGTTATCATAACTAAAATTTATTTATAAAACATGGACAATTTCTATTAAAAGTATTAATATTTACATATATATATTTATAAGTTGTAATGATAAGTAAAATAAATATTTCTATCATTAAAACATTCTTTAAGTACTATCAGACATGAAACATCACTTGATCACCATACTTTATGCTTATGAAGCTGTTTTCAAAGGGGCAAAACTAGCCATGGAGTAACGCCACTCAGTGCAAGCCAGAGTAATCAATGGATGCAGGAAGGTTTGTGATAAAATCCCTAGCTAGTGCCTACTCGTCCAATATCCCCAGACTAATGAGTGGCACTATTACATAAATCCTATCAGAGATATAGATCATTGGTATAATAGTAAAAAGAATCATTAAATATATTGTACTTTGGTAAAATATATGTTTTTAAGAGATTGAAATAATTTCACTTTCCATACCTCATGATATGGTTATTCTTGCAGTAATTATGACAAAGAGATTGCATATTTGTGCAAACACTGCTTTATTTTTTTTAAATATATGTGCAGCAAACCTATCTATAGACTTTTCTCTTTTGTTTTGTGCATGCAAATATTGTCTATTTCAAATATAGACACACCACACTATTACTTCTGATGAAGCTAAAGTTGTCTTCTTTGAAGAAATGAAATAAATAGAAGAATTAAAGAATCTTTATTATTAAAATTTTATGATTCTGAAGCAATTAACTTATTTAAAAGTTCTTTTAATATTAAGGGTGTATGGGAAGTAAGTGGAATTGTGGGTAATGTGTTAGTTTAAATATGTTGTTATTTTGTAGTTTTTTACACTTGAGAAGTCTGCTTGCAGCAGTAAAACCATTGGTAGTGTTTTAGAGTTTATTTTCTTGGCTAATCAGGTTGAGTTGTGAATATGGGATAATTTTGATCAATACATTGTACTGAGAAACATGAGTTAGAATAAATTTAAAAGACAAGAAGTCTATAATTATAATCTTACACAAACAGATAAATTAATATTGAATCATTTGTACCTGTTTTCACAGAAAAGTATTGTATGACAGATGAGTGCAATGTCTTATTTAGGGATCTTCTACATCTCACAAATGTCAAAGGTTAAAAATCATCTAAACTGACCTGTCATTTAATTAGGCTACATCATCATAGCTAATGGATTGCTTCAAGCAGTAAGATCAGTAGTAATAGTAATGGCATATTGAAAACTACAGAAGGAAAACAAATCAGTTACTCTTCACTATTGTTTTCTAGATGTTTTATACACCAAAATTATTAAAGTAAATAAATAATAAAATAGTAGAACAGTTTATAGCTTTGGAATTCAAGAAAGTCCAAGTAATGAAAATGACTACTGGGACCATGATCAAAAGAGTCTCATCTTCAATCTTTTTCACTTTAGAGTCATACAATGTACATAGAGTATCAATACTATTAACTTCAGTTGATTTCACCTCTTTAATATCTTAAATAAAAGAATGCTTATAAATAATGATTTGTCAAGACTCTTAGGTAGAATCATCTTATAAAATAAATGATTAAGGAAACTAATGAATTGAAAAGAAAAATGTCAATAATCATTTTACTTTTTAGATGGTTGTGTGAAGTTTTACATATTCGAAAACAATTCTTTGGATGATTTTAGAATCTTTTTGCATATAAATGATGATTTCTATAAATTTTACAGTAGTAAATTGAACAATTTGGTACTGTGGTATTAGAGCTGCGACATGAAAAATTATAATTGTTTAATCATTAAATTAATTAGGTTATTAAATCAAGAACATATTTTAAAATCTACATTAAAAAAAAAAACAATTTAACAAAAAATACAAAAAGCATTAATGTGAAGAATAGTTAAAATGCGTGTGTAAGTCAAATTGAGTGTGTGTTTGCATGTGCATATTCTGCATAATGTATTTTAATACATTGTACAGGTTTACACCTGCATTTATATATGTAACATATGTGGGATTCGAACTCAGATGTTCACACGAACTACAACTCCAGTGCCATCTTATATTGCTAACTCACCTGATCACACACATGTTGAAAAGATAAATAATCACCAATAATGTATTTCGTGCTAAACCAGCACTCACTAAAGTATGAAAATTGATTATCTTAATATAAAGCTGAGTACTAATTGTATATATGTGTGGAAATGGTAATCTGAACCAACTGATGAGTGCTGGTTTAGTACGAAATACGTATATTGGTGACTATTTATCTTTTCAACATGTGTGTGATCAGGTGAGTCAGCAATATAAGTTGACATTGAGAGTTGTAGGTCGTGTGAAAGTCTGAGTTCGAATCCCACGTATATTACATATATAAATGCAGGTGTAAGCCTGTACAATGTATTAAAATAGATTATGCAGAATATGCACTTGCAAACACACACTCAATTTGATTTCAACACGTATTTTAACTATTCTTCACATTAATGCTTTTCGTATTTTTTATGTTAAATTGTTTTTTTTTTATGTAGATTTTAAAATATGTTTGTGATTTAATAACCTAATTAATTTAATGATTAAATGATTATAATTCTTCATGTTGCAGCTCTAATACCACAGTACTAACAATTTATATAAATATGTACATATAATACATAATTTCAGTGTAAAAATAATATCTTTTATAAAGTATAAATATATGTGGATTTCCCTTTCCAACACATATATATACAATAAACATCTTTTTATTTTTTTAAAAAAGATAAAAACATTAAACAACTAGAGAAAATATATATGTGTACTAACACTGAAATAAACATGTGTTATGTGTCACTAATTAAAGAAAACTATATCAAAAACTTGTACATAAACCTCACAAAACATGACCGAATTTAAAATCTAATCACATAGCAACCAACTGTGGAAACGAATTTTAAAATGTTCATAGATGATTGTTTTAATCCCTACTATATATATATTATGTCTGCTCAACAATAAAAAATGACCAGGTTCATATATTAAAAAAAGCTATGCGTGTGATCTAAAAGTGATATTAATTGTTATATTGTGTTCTGCCTTCTAAGATAATGCATTTGTAAAACAAAAGCTAATTTTCTTCTGCATGAAAAATTCAAATACAAAGATGGACATACACATTTGAATTTAAATTGTTTTAGAATAATATTCAGAGTTATCAGAAGCTAAACTGTTAAAATAAACAAATCAATTGGAAGAAATAATTTAAAAGAAAAGATTCTTTTATTTGGTGATTAAGAAACTTTAATCAGATTCATGTAAAATAAGGAAGATAAAATAAATAATTGTGTTATTATATAGAAACATCGCCACTAAATACCTGATTAAAAGTAAATAAACCAAGATATATATATAGTATTATAATACAATGTGAGCTTGCTAAAAAGTTCATACCATAGGGAATACTACACTATCAATAAGCCATAAAAGCATAAAGATTTCACCTATCCATTTATAAGAAACCTGAAGAACATCCTTTGTCTTGGATAAAATATCTACTAAAATTCAAAAAGAATCAACAGGAGATCATTGTCTTTTGATCCAAACAAGAGATTGCCACTCTTTGAGGGAGCAGTATTTCATCTTCATCCAAAGAGACTTACCTTGCAAATAAATTCTTTCCAACAAACTCATCAAATTTTAATTAGTATAATGGGATAAAAATTGTGATTTTTGTTTTATTATTATTATTATATTTTTGTCTATTGTAATTTTTTCTATATATTTTTGTCCCCACGGTTGGAAGCAAATGTGTCAACATTTTAGAAAAGTTCATTATGAGAGAAAGAGGAGAAAAGTGAAATTATGTAATTAAATAATTTTTTTATTATCTTTACTTATTTAACTTCCCAACTCTACTGACTTCGACAGCATAATGTGAAATAAGAGGTAAGAGTTTTCAGTATTATTTTACATTAAGCAGTACACTAGATTATGACAGATTTTGGGTTAGTTTGTTTATTATTAGTTAATCTTATTTATATATTGCTTTTGTATAAATGATTTAATAACCTTGTATGAATTTATTGTCTTTTCTTCTTAATGTTAAGGACATTTGTAAATAGAGGGAGAGTTCCCAAGAAGATTTACAATCATTGATCTAACTGAATAACAATTTTTTTTTTTTTAAATGGGTTTATATATAGTTTTAATTAGCCAGTTAGAATCGTGATTATGTATATAACAAAATGTTATATATTTGTCTTTGTAAATAATTGGTCAAGTGCATGAATTTCTACTATTGGGTTGAGGAATAAGGACTTTATTTTTATAAATATCATTATTAGATATCAGTGTGGTAGAAGCTCATCCTTGATATAACAACATGTTTCAAAATAAATTAGTATTCATTACTTTATTTTTGTTAATCAATAAATGTTAATATAATTCGTTATTTAATCTGGTCTCTAGCTCATCATTATTCATATATCCATCACACGCATTATTATCTTAATTATACTTATACCTATCAATATTATCCTATTATTTTAGAGAAAATAAATAGATATAATCAAGTTAATTATTATAATCTTTAATATATATATATATACATATACTGCACCTGCACATTTTGTTCTATATCATATGATATTTGGATATGCTTATAGGATTTTGATAATGAATTATCATCTATATAGAGGTGCAACAACTGCTATTAGTGTGATCTCATTCCCTAATAAGAGAGTTTAAGCAATTATTCCCTGGGTTCGAATACTGTGGTATAACATCGCCAGAAAGAGATGAGAATTGGATGAACTGACCCAAATTGTATCTAGGTTAATAAAAATATAAAGAGCTAGGCTATTGGAAGTAGATACAATCATAGGTTATGTATATCATTGTGTAATCACTTGCATCCTATCTGAATACCCAAAGTCCGACCATAGTAAGATGCACTCCCCCTTCCTGAAAAATTTGTCGGCCCATTACAATATATATATCAAAACCCAAGAATCACATGCCTTTTTAGCTTATGTTTAACACCTACAATAACATCAATTTTTTTATATTTTAATACTATTTGTGTTGATATAGATCTTTCTACAGTAGGATGACATTTGATAAATAATTACTATTGAATAAATTATGCAGTCCAAAAATAAGTATAATTATGGTTTATCAATTCCATATCAGACATTAAACTATGAATTTCACTTTAACTTGACGAAAATAAAGTCACCAAAAATAAATATAATATTTTTCAAAATCTTTTAAAATAGCTGAGAAAATTGTTTCCATTTTTTTTTTTTAAATAACTACTTAAATAATAGAGAAGATATAAAATAGATGATCATAAACTCAATTTTGATCATAAAGCTGATTGCAAGGAAATATGTGGACTATCAAGCATTGTGCCGGTCAAAATCGTGTATTCATTCAACAAAACCAATAATCCAAGCAAAAGTACCTTGAATCCAACCATGCACAAGATACATATGTCAGGACAAGGATGAATCCTAACCTATTTGCCTAAATTATTGCCTCTCTGACTAATGGATAACGTTTGTGATGACACTAGCAGTGCTTGGTTTTATTCCGTCCCAGCTGGAGGTCATGGTTCACATAGAGACTCAAAATAATAAAGGGTTTATATGAAAAATCAATGATTTAATGGATTCTGACGATTGCAGAACGGTACAGATATGATTTGATCGATTAGTAATGGTTTGAACCGTAATAATAATAATAATTCTTTATGGCGACATTACACAGAAGTGAATTTAAATCAAAGAAATATTTAAATAAATAGAGTAATTAACCTTAGAGATTGGGAGTGATGACAAACTAAGCTTATTTAAGATAACAATATTATAGGAATTTATTAAAGAATTTAGTACAAAATAAGTAGTCTTTGTTTATACAACTTGGTGATTTTATTTAATTCGTTTTGATGCGGGTTTGACATCAATATAAAAGTTTGTTAATTGGTCGGCCAAAACCAATCAGCAATAAAATATGATATTACAAATAAATCTGTTTATATATATATATATTACAAAATATGAAAGATGGGCATTTAAAACACTATTACATTTTTACAAATATTATAAATAAATAAACTATTATAAAAGGTTAGTTTTAATTATAAAATAAGATTAATGAAATATAAAAGATTATAATATTGATTAAAATATACTACCACCTATTATGAGATGGGTGTCAGTTAATAAAGATTGGGTTCAAACCCAGACTAGTGCTGATGGCATTGGCACTAGGTGAAGCAGGAATATGTACTATATTTCCAGCTTCAGCATAGAATTGCAAATCATCTCATTTTCTCTAATCCAAAACCATTTTATAAAGAGTACAAAAACAGTTTTTTGAAGTGCAGAGTAACATCTAACTATATTTTATTTATTGATCTTCAGCAACGAAAAAGGCATTGGATTTTCACCTATATCTCCAGGAGACAATTTTATTAACATGAATGCCTTAAGATTTAAACATGAGCCAATGAATAAATAAAATGAATCATTATTTCTTGTGTTAATATTGAATGTCATCTGAGAAATTCGTGTGATAATTTGATATGTGCTAAGCCACTAAACATTCGCACCAAAAACACTATTAAAGGATATTAATAATTGTACTATTATATAAGACCATTAAAGACGACCAATGACTATTGAAATATATGTATTTTAATAAGTTTTGAAATTAATTTACTAAGAGGAAATAAATAGATAAATAATAAATAGCCGGAGTCCGATTAATCGAATTGATGTAATATAAAATATTGAATTAAAACGTACTGTGTACAGCAATTATTATCTGAAGGAAAAAATAAATAATCAGATAATAAAATTTAATTAGTACAAGTTAAAAATATTAATTAAATTTATTTTTTACAACTGTCAAACTCACTACCCTCACAACTTTGACACAATCCACCTCAGATAAATACAATAATGATTATTACTAATGATTTATTAAACTAGAGATTATCTCTAGCACAAATATAAATTTTAAAGTTCAGTTAAACACTAACATATCTGATTTTTTTAAACATACAGATACATGGAGTTATTCACCTTTCTCATTACAGAGATAAGTTTAAACTGATAATACACCCACCAATCGGATTTTCCCAAATAACCTTAATTACTCCAACAAAAAAAAAAAACTAAAAGTATATAAACTGAAAAAAAGCAATATCTGCTTTTCTTTCATCATCTTCTGGCAACTGTATCCCCAGAGTGAAACAGCAAAAGAAACCAGCAGGGGATATCTTATTCCCAGGATCTTGGCTCCTGAAGAATAATAAGGTGATTAGGGTCATAACAGATTATCCCAATTTTATTATTATAATAACCTTAAGAGCTGCCAGGCTTAAAAGGAAGCTAATGATATTAAAGGTAACGGTAAATGTACTGCCTTTAGTATTACTATTAAGAATAGACTTAATAAGTAAAAGAACTGGATCAGATTATATAAATTAGAATAGCATTTTGATTTATGTATCTAGACTATATATTAACACACACACACACATATATATATATATAATAATCCAGTGCATAACGCTATACTGAAATAAATATACAAATATTAAGCAATTAAATCATTCCACATGATTAAGAAATCCAGTACTGCCCTCTGTGAACTAATATATAAATACATTAGAGTTCATATTTCAAAATGGGATCCATTTTGACTTGGCTATTTTGAAATATGAACTCTAATGTATTTATATATTAGTTCATAGAGGTGAGTACTGGATTTCTTAATCATGTGAGATGATTTAATTGCTTAATATATATATATATATTGTATAAATTGAAGTCTGGGTCTCTGTGTTCTTTATGTCCTCAATTAAAATAATATTCTGTACCAAACTTGTTATCTAAGACATAGCAAAATTTGGCACAGGCATTGAGTTCGAACCTAGCTTAGAGAAATATTTAGCAGTTTGGAAGTTCAAATTAGTTTTAATGATTAAAAATGTCATCATTTGGGCAAACTTGTATTGCCAAGTTCAATGTGGGGAATGCCTCTGATTAGTTATTGTACTTAACCCAAGTCAAAAAATTTTTTCACACTAAATAAAATACAAGACAAAAAGTGAAGATCTGCAGTACTCTTATGTTTTTCTGGTATAAAAAATGTTATTGAGATAATTAATGTTTTATGATTCTCCTGTAATATATAACAGTTATCGTAGATTAACCACCAAACACCACCTGATGTTGCTGTTGCTAGTCAAAAACCAATAGATATAACGTTATCGGGCTGATTTACAATTTACTTTTTTTATACTACTATATGTCAGCGTATAGCGCTGGAATTCGCAGGAAGGGGGATCCGATATTTTTGAAGATCTGAAGGATCGACATACACAACATTTTTAAAAACAAAATTATTTAATAAAATCTAATATTTCCTTTTTTCAATTAATGTTTGATCAAAAAAAAAAAAATTTCAACACTATTTTAAAACAATTTACAAAACACAATTCGATTTGAAAATTCCCCTCTGATCAAGCTTAGGCTTTGAAAGTCTCATAGCTATCCCTGGGCAAAATATGTTTTGCGTGTGATTTCTATATAATGATCGAAACGTACACTTTTGAAATTCATTTAACCTTAAAACTTTGTGTACGGAAGCGCGTCTTTTGTCTTATAATTAATACTATCTAAAACTCTGTCAGGTCATATAAAAAATAAGAACTTAGAATGCACATGCAAAGACTTAGGACAACTTGAAATCTACACACCCTCACATAATACTGTAGCAATCTGCGAAGTGTGTGCCCACTGCTTGGCAGCCAATATGAACAGAACTGTGAACAGTATATTTCTGTGCTTTTGCATGGAAACAGTGACATCAGGCAGTGTTTGGTGGCTAATTGACACCAACCTATATAACTTACTGTGTGAGGGATTAATAAAAAAAAATTAAATGAATATTTTTAGTCCTTGTCCATCCTGCCATATAGCTCTCTTTCATTTAAGGAATCAAAAACAGTTTAAGGGTACAAAAACAAAAGAGTAAAATTCACCCTTGAAAGAGCTAGTGAAAGTTGCTGGCATGGGGAGTTTGTTGAGGAAATATTTATAGGCTAATTACTCTATGCATGCCTGCCAACACACTCAGACAACTATTGTTAGCAGAGACTGATCTAATATATGAAATTGCTATAAAGAAAATAATAGTTTACATGCTAATTTTAGGACATGCTTATTATGGTTTTTAATCTAAACCTGAAGATAATATTAATACACAAGTTTTTTAAGATAGATAAAAAATGTATTAATCTGTAAAAACCTGAATAGGAAAAGAGAAATAATACATGATTCTGCTGTGGAAAAATTGATCATCCAACAAAAGATTGTAAGAGGAAGCAGAAAACATGTTTTAAATGCATAATTAAGAGGCATTTAACACACATAAATAGAAAATTTCGAAAAAGAAGAGAGTCAAGAGAAAACTCAGGTGCAGAAAAATAGGAAAGGTAAACCCTTTAATACTCATGTTGTAAAAAACGTGGAAGTTGATTAATCGCAGCAATTCATGATAAAATTGCAAATTTGCAAAAAACATTTAATTACAATAGAGATAGGTAGTGGCTCAGGGGTATCTATAATATCTGAGGTAGATTGGAAAGCATTATCAGTTGTTGACACTAGCATAAACATAGAAAAAACAGACATTAAGGCTCAAGATATGAGTAGAAACACACTGAAATTACTGGGGTGAATAAAGTGTCAATTAGAGACCTTGAAAAAATAATTAAATCACTATTGTATATAGTAAAAAATAAAATTAGCTCTATAATTGTAAGAAAATGGTTCAGCATGATAATCAAACAAGAAATTCAAAAATATCCAAGATTTATTTAGTGAAGAATTGGATATATCACTGGGTTCAGTAGATATCACGTTAGTTGCAAATGCATGAACAGTTGACTGTAAACTGTGAAAAATTCTATTCGAATAGAAAACAAAGGGCAAGGAGAAAATTCAAGGATTGGTCAATAAGGAAACATGAGACTGGGCCATGCCTATAGTTGTAATAATAAAACACAATGGTCAAATACAAATGGTAAGAGTAAATACGTATTTAAATAAGGAGGCATATCTGGTATTTAATGTGAGAAAAGTTTTGGGCAAAGATGTTAATGCTAGCAATCCCTGTGGAAATATTTAAATGCAATTGGCTACCATTCAATATTTAAATGGCACTGATACTTTTTAAGCAAGAATTAATGCTTTAATACAGAGTTTAGGTGGTGTAATACTTTATTTTGGTGACATACTTATAACAACATGCTCAGAAGAGATGTTTGTTAAAGATATGAGAGAAATTGCAAAGATTCTGATTCAAATAATGTGGAATATAAGAGCCTTAAAAAGGAAAACCCATGGAAAATGCAGCTAAACCAAGAAATGTTGAAGAACTATAGGCATTTCTGGGTTTAATAAACTATTTCAAACTTTTTCTATAGAATAAGGCTAAAATAGAAACACTATAAGTTATTTAAAAAAATCAAAAAGTGACAGTGGTTAAAAATACAGGAGAAAGCTTTCATATGATCCAAAGCTCTGCCATTCTTGGACAAATTACTGGTTCATTTTGATAATAATCTCAAAGTGCACCTCAGAATGATGAATGAGGGTAGTTTTATATCATCCATGTTATGGTGAACAATGCATAGTTTATACATCAAGGACCCTTTTTAAAGCTGAGAAAAACTATATCCAAATTGACAAAGAGGCATTGGCTACTATGTTAGGCTTAAAAAGATTTTACCAATATATATTTGATAGATGTTTTCACTTAGTAATTGATCACAAGCCATTATTTGGAATATTATTGAACAATAAGATAGTTCCTGATCATTTGATGCCCACATATGTTACAGTGAATAAATTGTCATCATATGATTGCCAGCTGTCCCATAAGAAAGAAAAAAGATTCCATATGCCAAAGCTTTGTATAAAAATCCAGATAAAGATGAACACAGAGTAATAAACAAATTACGTATATATATATATATATATATATCCTACAGTCAGTCATTACAGCAATACAGTAGCAAAATAGACAATGGTTGACAAAGGGTAACAGTTGCTTATAGACTGAATTGGAAATGTCTGGTACCTAAAAAAAACTAGCCTTGCGCCTGCTTTTTGGACAAATTATGACAAGTTATCAGTCATAAAGCATTGTGTCTTAATGGGTGATAGGATTGAAATACCAACAGAGGATAGAAAGATTTAGACTATTGCAAATCAAAATCCCTTCTAACAATCAAAAAGAGAGCATATTTACGATGCTTAACTGATAATAAGAATATGAATGATTTTCACTCTTGTGTTACTCTATGACCAAGATATATAGACAATCTTTTTTTTATTATCATTTTTGATTGGCAAACTGGACTATCTATTTCTAAATGATAAAAAAATAATCACAAACCTGATCAGTAAAGATCGGTTAGAATCAGAAAAAACAATTGTGTTTTACCTGGTCCAGAGTGTGATATAGTTGCAGCATATTACTTCAATTTGCCTATTTATATATTTGATAATTATACAATATTTTTCCAAGATGTCATTTTAGTCTTTTATGTATATTTCTCTTTTCTCTAGCAATTGTTGCTATTATTTACTTGTTAGATAAGTAATATATAATATAGAGAACATACCAATAGCTCTAACAAGCTCTTAATTCATAAGTGCAGTAAGAGAAAATATTTAAAATCTCTATGTAGAACGTTCCTATCCCCAGACCAATAGGAACATTCCAGATAGAGATTTTAAATATTTTCTCTTACTGCCCTTATGAATTCAGAGCTTCTTTGAGTGTACGCCCTCTATATTACATATTTGTAAATACAAACTTATAAAAGCAATATCAGCTATATATGACTGCTTTATTGATTACTATAATTATTAGATAAGTATATAGATAAGTAATTTATAAGAGTAGAAAAAAGAGAATAAATATATTTATTAGATAAATAAAAGTAAAATTATAATGGTGAAAGTATATAAAAAATTAAAATATATAACAAAGTATTCTCTTAGTCAAAAAGAAAGATGATTATAAAAGTGAAAGTAAATGTAAAAAAATGATAAAAAGAGTATGATAAAACTGGAGTTAAATTTTATTTCTGAAATAGATAAGCTTCAGAAAAACAAAACTTTACTAGATCCAGTACAAAAAAAAAAACTTTACAAAAAAACAGATCTTCATGAGATTTTGTTGAAAGTGTACTTAGAATAAAGAAACATCTCTAAAGCAATTAACACTACTCTTAGCAATGAGTTTGCTAATCTTATATATCAGATTTCTAAACTTAAGACTGATTGAACAAAATAAAACAACAAGAGATTACATCTGCAAGCTTCTCTTTAATAATGTTCTTTTGAAATGTCAATTTCATTTCTTAATAGATGCTCATAATTTTATCTGATACCAGAAAAATCGCAGAAACCGTTAATATAGTTAAGAGTTTATTTTAAAAAAACATTTAAATCGAATATGTAAGCAATAAAATAATTCATAAACATTATTTAATATACAATTTTTTTCTACAGTACAGGACTCAGACTTCCACATGACCCTAAACTATCCATGCTATCTCATACTGCTGACACACTTGATCACACACATATATTTCATGCTAAACCAGCACTCGTTGGTTGGTCCAGATTATCATCTCCACACATATATACAATCAATGTTTAGCTTATATTAAGATAGCCAATCTTCATACTTTAATGGACAGGCTTCAATCTACTCCACCCTACAATTCTTCAGCTGTCCAAAACATTATTTAAATAAAACTATACCAAAAATTTAACATGAAATCAACGCGACAACAGTCTGTAAACCTAATGATCTTAACATTTATTCAAAAAGTTGTCACTCAAACTCTTTGAAAGTGTAATTTTAACAACAATTAGGCCAATATTTTTAAATTATATACTTTTAATAATATCCGATTTAGATCAAAAGTAAGCTATTTTAAACAAGTTTTATTTTAAACAATCCACATTGGAAAAAGGTTTCAAAATAAACTAAAAACTGATGCTATTTTTATGAGTCCTTTTTATGAAAATACTGACTTAAAATTAAATAATATCTTTAACTGTAGAAAAACTATTTAATTTATTTGATAAATGCTTACCAAAACAAAATTTCAAATAATTCCAAGGAATAACCACATTTTATATATAATTTTGCAGAATGATCTTCCATGGTAGTCAATTCCCTCTCATATTCATTTCTGATCTTGTAAAATTGGATTGCAGAAAATTCATTTATGCTGATGAAGTTGCTTTGGTTTCACAAAAAATATCTTTACCCAAAGTATAAAATTTTTGAACAAAGATATAAACTGAATTTTTTCCCCACAAAATGGTTAATTCCATAAAAATCATATGTACAACTGTTTATTTAATATCTAATAGCTGAATCTATAACCTTTGCAATGATAGGTTGAAACACAATCCTATCTCACACTGCTTAAGATTAACATTAGATCACAATCTCATTTTTCTTTTCTTGATTATCAAAGATTACATCTAAAATAATTTTTAGGAATGAGTTTGCTAAAAAGCTATTTGGGATTGCGTTGGGGTTGCATTGTTGTGACGTTAACATGTTCATCATATAAATACCATGCTCCTGTTTGGAAAAAAAGTGCCCTCATAAAACATCATTAAGAAGCCATGTTTACAGAAACTATTTCTGAAAAGTAAATGAAAGAAGAGATAAGGAAAATCTGGGGAAAATGCAATAAATAAAAATACTGATAATCATATTTTGTAATATCAGATTTGACTATTATGATGCAGTAGCCAATTAACTATTTGTAAAAATATGATGCAAAAAATAAAATGTGGTATAAGATATTGAAATACAAATTAAATTATGCTTAAAGTTACTAGGATTGTGACACTGTAAATTTATCTTAAGCTTATCCTCAATAGCATAGTTTTCCATACTATAGAGCTCTTTAGATCAGATTTAGGATACAATACAGTTGACCAATAAGATTACAATAACTAAACAAATAGCAATGGCACAAACAGACCAATCAAATAACTAGATCAGTCAATCTGATTCTTCACAGTAAAGCAAGAAGCTAAATGTAAAACATCCATTAAAAAGAGACATTAGGACTAAAGCATGTATTATTGAATACACCCGTTTGCAATTACTCTGGCAGTATTACTCATTGTCCATTGTTTGAAGAATGCAGTCAGACACAGTCAAGTTAGAAAATGAGTCTTGCATTGGTGGTCGAGAGGTCAGTGCGACTGCCTTGCACTTGCAGGCAGTTGCCCGGGTAGCGGGTTCGCGTCCCGGCCGATGCTATGACACTTAAAAAAAAAGTTAGAAAATGAAGCTATTGTGGCAAATAGTAGTGGATTTTCATAAGGTAAAGTGATGTGGCTGAAAGTATTATGTTTATTACAAATCAGAGCATTCCTAGACATTGTTGATGTTACTGCCAACAACTATTAGTAGTAGTTTTGAAAACCTATTAGGCCTTTTAAACGTTATAAATATATTATTACTGCTTTGAGGTGCAATTAATGTTTTGACATTATAAGTAGCTCATTTATTGATCATCTAAAAACTATTGCTACTTCCGGCAAAACATATATAAACAAATGGCTTGCCAATCTGGAGGTCATATGACATTTGAGCATTGGAAATGGTTAAGTTGCTTTTCATGAACCCTTACTTCTCAGACTGTCAGTCTACCCCTGTAATAAACGATTTGCAGAAATCACAATATTTTATATTTTGTAATTGTAAAGACCAGAATTAAGTTAATAAGTAATCTCACTATTTACTTTCAATACTTACCACTTCAAATTCACTTCACAATGAGAATCTAAAAACACTAAAACTTTTCCTGTTGCTTCGTTGGCTCCAATCATCCGCGCATTACTAATTCCGCCTCTTTTTTCCAATCGGAGAAGCTTGACTTTATTTTTAAAATGTGAATGAATGTAAGAAATAAAATTGCTTCTGTTTTTCACTAATAAAACAAAAAAAATTGAAATATATTTCATATAAAAATCATAAACTATATGTAACAAATAAAAATAGCATAATCATCTAGGAAGAATACTTATAAAATGCCAAGTGAATAGCATAAATTAAAGCATAAAAATGCTATTTTAATATCTTAAATAAAAGTAAAATTTAAATTTTGTAGAAAATATTTTAAATCATGATTTCAACATCTATTTTTATAATTCGTTTTTCATTTACCACATGTATTGTAATATTTGAATACAAGTGTAATTTATATACTTTTACATTTTAATAATTTGTATACTTGAAGTTTAGATGTAATTATAGAAGAGAGTAGAGTACATTGAAAACTGTTCATTTAAGTTTTAAGAGTTGCAATCTTAAACCAAACAATGATTATGTATATGGGTGGGTGATGATAATATGGGTCAACTGATGAGTGCTAGTTCATTATGGAATGCATATATTGAAGATCATTTATCTTTTTCACATGTGTGTGGTCATGTGTATTTGTTTGTGTATGACAAAGTAGTAGCTGAAGGGAACTTAAAAGTTTGTGTTCAAATTTTTTATAATTATATATGAATTGTAAAAATTGACATTGAAAATAAAATTCAAAATCAATACCATCATTTAGGTAACAGGCACTTTTGCACAAGTTCCATCACCTTTACTCAAATGAAATAAAAATTTTATATTAAAACAAAAAGGATCATATAAAATTTTGTATAATAAATCGCACAGAAATAATAGAATATTAAAAAATTAGAATTATTTATTCTTTTTTACTTTTTGTTTATGTATTAGTTCTGATTTTCACAGCCATAAAATAACTTTTAGGAATTTTATTTGTGATAAACAAGATTAACCTTAAGAAGGTCAACTCTAACCTGCTTGTAATTCGTTTATTAAAAAATAGTTCTTGTTTGTCCCTTTTAGTTTAATTCAGACTCTCTCCTGCAACTTGTTTGTGTTTTTTTATTAATAAAGTTAGCTTCTCAAATATTTATTTAATAATAGAATATTTTCATTATTTCACGATTTAATTTTTCATATGCTAGTTATTTCAGTATAATAATTTAGTTGTATTTTATGTACTATACATCATGATATATATGCTATATATATAAAAGACATATTTTGCGGGTTCATCCGTGTTAAAAATTTAAATATTTATATACCGACGTTTTGATTTGATCACACAAGTCATATATATATATATATAATGTGTGTGCGATGGATGGATGAAATAAGAAAGTGTGCAGGGGTAATGTGTGGGGAAGAAAGGCTAGACATTGGTAAAGATGGATTGAATTTGGAGAGACCTTCATCCTGCAGTAGATTGATAATAGTTGACAATGATGATGATATATGCTACATAATTCACATTACAATTACTTAAGGGAAGAAATTTTAAATTGTCATAATTAATATTGTTTATTTGATAAATTTTTAGAAGTCATTACTATACCTTGTACTTTTTTGGTTTCCTCTACTAAAATAGATAATGAATTTTTTAGGCACTTTCCCAGTAGAGTGAACATTTAAAAGATATTTCTAATAATGTATGAACACAGTGATATTAAATGAAATCACATTTAAATGAAAGTTAAACCACTAAATATCACATAATCATCATACTTTTTGCTTACAGTAGCTGTTTACAGAAAGGCTAAACTCTCCATACAGTAGTACCATGCAGTACAAGCCAGAGTAAACAATGGATGCAAAATGGTTTGTGCATAAAATCCCTGTCTAGTGCCTATTCATCCAATATCCCCAGACTAGTTTCTAGCTTGTGGTTTTCATCAGGTAGGAGCCGCACCTAGACCCTTGGATCTAATGCAACCCTCCAGCAGATCTATACAACTATACAAAATAATGACCTTGAATTGAAAACATTTTTGTGTTTTTATTTTGGACTCAAAGCTTTATAGTTAGTTAATAAAGTGAAAGGTGGCTGCTGAAGACTTGCATTTGATCCTATGATCTAGGTGCAGTGCTCTCAGATCCAAGGTTCCTCAATGATGAAAGCCACAATAGAAATTAGTCTGGGATGTTGGATGAGTAGGCACTAGATGGGGATTTTATGCACAAACCTTTCTGCATCCATTGATTACTCTGGTCTGCATTGAGTGGCACTAGTCTATGCAGAGTTTAACTTCTGTGCTAAATGAAATTTGTTAAGACTAAAATATCTTGGCACATGTTTTATCAATTCTATTTTTCTTGGGTTGGCACCATCTATATTTGATTAATATTATGAATTGGTTACAAGTTTTTAGCTGTCAAACTCCACAACAGTCCAAATCCAAAGAAAAGCTGATTAATAAAACATGTAAACAATAATATTGATATTAAAAAGAAAAAAAAATAATATTGGCAGAAATTATAACTTTCAAGACAATACTGGAATCCATATTTTAGAATCTGATGCTCTACCATCACACTAGCGCTATGGTAACTGGTAAAATATGATTGATAAAAGTAATTACTTACTATGACTGTTGTCCACCATACTGCAGAATTTTACAATTCTTATGAGGCAACATTTTTGAAATAAGTTTATTTTTAAATAAATTCTTACAGTAATGTGTCATTTTTATATTAATTAGAATATTTAAATAAAAGTGATTTGGAAATCTAAACACTTTAATTTGCATATAAATTTTACTAATTATTGCAGCAACATGGAAGTTATTGCAATTGTAAACTTGCAAGGAAATCAAGTCATGTGACTTAATTTAATAAGCTTGTACTACAAATGTTACATAATGAATGTGAATAGCTCTTAACAAGATTTTCTGAATATCCCTATCTCCAGGCTGTTTTCTAGCTGTTGCCTGTCATCAATGAGGCATTAGAATATTCAGACATTAGATCTAAAAATACTAGCTCCATATGGCTATTTAAGTTAAATTGCTGGATTTGATGTCTGAAAATTTCATATTTTCTACTTAATAGTTAACTATTAGATAAATTCTGGGCTCGAGTTGGTATTTTTAGATCTAATGTCTGAAAATTCTAGCACCTGACTGATAATAGCCAACTAGAAACTGGTCTGGGGATATGGATATTCAGAAAAGCTTGTTAAGAGCTAGCTATTCACATTCATTGTGTAACAATTGTAGAGTATATAATATTTAGTTTGTTCTGAACAATTATCACAAGACTAAGTAAAATGATAATTTTTTCATATTTAATTACAAAATATTTACAGGCAGATCATATTTTCATCTATATATACATCTTATTAATTATTGTGGAAGATTGTACCCATTGATAAAGCATCTTTGTATACTGCAAACCTGAACATTCCTCACGGTGGTCCTTTAAACGTTTCTCCATATGTATTCATTAACGATCGTTCATTATTATAATTTAACTTACGTGATTAAAAGGAATAAAGGAAAAAGCAAATCAAAAGTAAAAATAATTTTAGCTGAATTCATTACTTGCAACTCTGTACAAACATACACACGGTTAAATGTTAAACAAAATATTTAAGCACCCATGTATGAAATATGTATAAGCACACACATTTTAAAATAATATATTGAAGTGCATGACTTTTATTTTTAACAACCTTAAAACAAAAATGCTTTAAAGAGGTATGTGTGAAAAACAGTGCGCGTGCATGTTTTAGATTAACACTTTAGTTATCGTTTAATAATATAGCTTGTTAAAAGGAGTTATCACTTTAGAGCCTATTAATTTCAATGATAATAAATCATTTAAAATTTTCATATATGGTTTGAGAGAAATGTTTTTCTTTTTATTTATGTTTGGCAGCCATATATCCCAATACTTAATATGGCATAATTTTTATCTCATATCCATATGGTAACTTTAATATATTTATCAACACATAAATGCATGCGTACACTACAAGTATACACATATTTACACGCACACACACACACACGTTTTAGCATAGTAAATAATGATCAAAATCCTTAAAAGAAATTTGTGTATTAAAATATTAATAAATTTAAAAACACCTGAATTCTACTCCGATTGATATTTGATTTACATTCTTTATAGTTGTTCTGAGTTCGAATTCATATTTTTTTACTTCATACATTATTAATAAAAAAATATGTCTGACTGTTTATTTTGCATACTTATTGAATTTCATTATTTTTAATATCTATGTTTTCTGATAACAAGGTCCCATTAGTCTTTTTTAGAGATGAAGAATAAATGTATGCTAGTGTTATCTTATAGTGACTAAATCTAGTTTTGGTGCCTGTGTTTACTTTATGAGTGGTAGATACATGATATCACCAGCATATATAAATATAATGAAGATATTAAGGTAAGATGTAAGTACATTGAAACACATGACAAGGTTAAGCTACTCTTGAAAATATTCCTCTTAGATAAATAATTATTTTGACAATTTTTACTTTGACATTTGATCAATAAACAAAAGTTTACTTCTACTCTTCAGTTAGGTTTAAACTAAGTTGTAAGTTATAACAATGTTTTGATGAGAGAGGGCTTGAGATGGGACAAAGTCTCTTTTCACATCTCAACTGAATGTAACAACACTTTTGTCTATCCTTCAAATTGGAAAAATCATCATTACTAAACTCATAATGCTATTGTAAGTTTAGATAGCCAAAGACAGAACTTGTTCTATTTGTAAATGAAAGTTAGTTAATTTGGCTAAACTAAGATGTGCACATAACAGACATCAAAATGCTTACTATCACAACATTTTTAATTGGTATGATAAATGCATAATTTAGCATGTGTTTTATTTCTTTCATTATAATTAATTTGATACACCAACACGAGACTTGGTATACTCCACTGCATCAAAATTAATCTCCCATTAGTATATATTGTAACGCTGGTGAGAGATATATGTATAAAACATACATATATAGCTTGTTATATATTTTTAATTTAAAAGTAAATGATTAAATTATTAATAAAAATGAAAGTAGAAAAATATAGTTTGTTTCTAAAGCAGATTTCAAAGCACAACTTTGTAAAATAAAAAAAAAGATTGTGTTATATATTGTAACGGTATGCACCCTCTTAACAAGATAAGTTAAATGATTGTACATAACTTATATTTATTAATATAAAAATATATATTTCACAACAATATTAATCATTTATTCACTTATCATCCATTATGGTTGTTAGACTATTTGGATTAGTATAAACAATGTAGTGTCATGTCATAGAAAATAATAGTATGTGAATTTAAAAATAATTTAATCTTTTACCTCCAAGTTCACTTTATCCCTTTCCCATATTAATATTTCTTAACCTATATCTAAATCTTTATTAATCATAAATATGAATAAAAATATTTTAAATTATTAAGTCTCTTATTATTCATTTCTTTAATAAAAATGAATACGATAATAAAGGATATGAAATTAATCTTTCCCAATTATAATTTTTAAAAAACTTAAATGGTATTTATAAAAGTTAATATAATAGTCTCAGTTGTTCCTGGAATTCATGAATGAAACTCCTTCAAAGATACTATTTTTAATTCCTTCATTGTTATACATTAAAGAAAATAATAGAATATCCCAAGTTGACGTTTAGTTTTCTCTTTGTATGTAGATTTCATCTTCTTAATACACAGTTCCTTTATTAACAAATATAATTCCATTTTGAAGATCGAACTTTTATATAATTTTGAGGCATTCAGCAAAAGATGTTATTCACACATATATATTTCACTAGGCAAGTGCATATTATATATCCTACGATAAATAAGTGTTCTACTCACTCTGCATTTGACTTATAATGTAAAGTACATTAAATCTAGTTGAAGTTTCTATAAACATGTCCTTTTTTAAAACGAAGTTTACAATTTACAACATGTAATTCGAACAATTTTTATAGAACATGAAAATATATTCAAATTACTTTCTTTAAACAAATATTATAAATTTCTTCTAATAAATATTAAATTGTTCAAAACATAGATTTTATCTTACACTGTTCTTTTAAATCGAACATAGTATAAGTTTTTATGAGGATATAGCTGACAAAAATAGAATCCTTAGTCTTCTAATAAAAAGAATAAAATTATTAGAATTAATATTTTTATATTAAGCTGCATGAGCTTGCTGAAGCATCTCACATTCTACATTGTTACAATACAATTCAATATTAAAACACTAAGTTAATTTCATTTCCTTTAATTCGATAAACTATGTGAACCCAAAGGTCATTTATTATCTTGTCAACCATCTTCTCAACATCTTATTTTTTTATTTTAAAGAATGAAAAATATTAATTTACTAAATTATATATTTTTCATAAATATAATAAGAATACAAATATAATGTATACATATTAATTATATGAATGTATGAGTATATATATACTCCTACAATATATATTTAAAAGAGAACGAAGTAGGTAAAGATTTAAAAACTTTTTTTTTAAAAACCGAAAAGCTCTTTGTTTTATAAAGTAAAAATAAGTTAGGGGAATAAATGTGCAAAAAAATAAATCTTAGTAGAAATGGAAAATAAAAGGATTAATTAATTAATCTGAAATACTAGTAAGATTGCTGATTGAATTAATTAAAAGAAAAATATGTAAACTATCTCATAAAAGTGATAGTAGATTAATCTAAGGAAAAGATTAGATAACGTGTAATGTAAAAATCAATTAGATTAATGAAATGTAAAAATTAATTTATATACTTTTTCTCATTGTTTTAATTCCTTCTCATAGTTTTTGAATCTTGATCATAACGTAAATCTGTTTTTTCTTAATTAATTTTTACATTTCATTAATCTAATTGATTTTTATATTACACGTTATGACTTTATATACTTTTTCTCAATGTTTTAATTCCTTCTCAAAGTCATTATGACCTATTGTTATTTAGTCAGTCTGCAATCTATTAGATCATTCCATTCTTGAGTCTGTATATCATTCTGGTCTTTGATTAGTAATTCAGTCTGGTCTGCAAAAAGTAATTCAGTCTGGTAAGTTCAGCCCAGTCAGAGTCCAGTCAGTTCAGATTATTATTATTCAGTTTGGAGAGAATGCAGAATATTTAGAAATGTCAGTCAATTTCTGTTGTGGTCAACATCAATGCAGAAGCCACAGAACAGTCATAAGAATGTTTGTCAACTTCAGATCCTAATATCTTCTGCAAAATCAACTGTACTCACCTGGATAGAATGCCCAGAGCAAATGCCTAAGCCCTAAAGGGGATTACTCTGCATACTTTTTCCGTTGTTGAGCCGAAGAAATGAAGACAAGCCCTGGAACAATCAATGGGACCAAAAGGTCAACAAGTTGGAAAATTCACACAAATGAAAACCTAGGTAAAAATATTTTTAAATAACAGTCTATAGACACTTTACATTTATTTTAAATGAACTTTAATTAATGAAAGACTATCACAATTTAGCCTGAGTAATTACTTATATATATATATATATATATATATATGTGTGTGTGTGTGTGTGTGTTTGTGTGTGTTTGAATAAATATTAATGTTTGCTTAAATATTATTTGGTCTATTCTCTCCATCTCTTGTCATTGTGTCACTATTAATTTAAGAGCATAGTTATTTTTATGTGTTGGGTTAAATGTGCTGGACCCTGGTTAAGAGTACGAGCTAGCCATGGGTTATTTCAAATGCTGGATTGTGTGCCTGTTATACAAAGCATGCTGACTATATATACTATGGTTGGCTGGTGTATGAGGTTGATCCTCAAAACAAATAAAATGCTTTGGATGGCAAGGGTTTGAATCCAGCAGTCAAGGTGGGCCACAGTCTAGAAATGTGATCATGTTATGCTTTGCGTAGCTCGATCTGGTTTTGGGTATCATTGATGGCTATGCTATCAATGGTATTCTCTTCCCTGCTTGAAGGGCCCATAAGTATCAATGTTAAAACTTATTAAAGTTATATATTTTAAAAGATATTTAAATCCAGTTAAACAACACTTATTCGGGGGACTCAGTTCAAATGCCATCCAATGTAGGTGCCAAAATTCCATAAATTGACCCAGCATAATCAAAGTTAAAGTAAAATTGTAATTAAAATTGAAAAAAAAGTTTGAAACTAAAATTTAAATTAAATGCTAAATTGCATAGTTACAAAAGTTAAAATTGGTGAGGAGTGTTAGAAGAGAAATGGCCAAGGCAAGCAAATATTAAGAATTAAAATAATTAAAAATATAAAATAAGAGTATGTAATGTAATTAAAAAGGAAAGAGAAACAAGCAAACATAGATATAAATGAATTCATTATTGAGCTTGTTTATAGCCAAGTGGGAATTAAAGAGGATGGAGGAGTTTTTATATTTAATTTAGATTTAATTGAAATTTAATAAAATAAATAAAATTTTGCAAAATAAACATTCATGTGGGTGTAGATTGGGTAGGTTGATAGGGTTATGGGGGGAGTGTACAGACAAAGATTGAGGAAAGTGTGTAGGCTGTAGTTATGAGAACTTAAGACCTATAAAGGGCTAAATGGAAGGGATCAACCAATGGGATGGTATATCAGTAGAAAGGTTCTGCACCCATCCAACACAAGGGGGAAAGTAGTCCCAGTCTCCTATCTTAAATAAATATGTGGCCTGAAAAATGGATTCAGATAATCTGCAAATCAGTTCATTGGGAGAAAAATTACCAACATGTTGTAATAAGCCTTGTTTTTAGTATATGAAAAATGGTCAGTGGATCAATACTGCCATTTGCAGAGCTCCCATATGTTTTAGGATGCAGACCCAGGGTAAAAATTTCTGGTCTCATCCAACCTGCTGGTAGAGAGATTCCAGCATAGAAGTAAGTTAAAATACTTGTATTGCTTAAGTTGAATATAAGCCAGATGTGTCTGCCATTTGCAGCTTTTACCCTCTTCATACACATCTGAAAGATGCCTGTTGACCCTCGTGGTAATCGTTGCCAGACAATGTACATTATTGCTTGTGAAATAGAGCAAGACAAAAAATTAACCTTTGTAGTTTTTAAAACAGGCAAAACTCATTATATATATTGCCACACTCAGCAAGCTAGAGTAACACAAGCATATGAGGAGGTGGTCATGTGATATTTATTGGCTTTGTAGTTTTTGTTAATCTGTACCAATTGGACACTGATTTGTTAGAAAAATATTAAAGAAATAAAATAAATCAAAAGTGAAAAATTAAATGGAATAGCTAAAAATAAATTAAAATTGGTCAAATTGATGAATTTTACCTCTCAAGGAGAGTGTGAAGTAAAGCTAGTGAGAGATATATGTATAAAACACACATATTTAGCTCATGTTACATATTGTGCAAAAGTTATAAAAATAAATTTACATACAATGAATAATAAATGACCCAATAGAAGCATAATTTATTACCACCCCTATGATCCAGATTTAAAGTCAGGCTAGATGATTTTAATTTTAATTAAATTTAG
This sequence comes from Epiperipatus broadwayi, assembly GCA_028023455.1. NCBI lineage: Eukaryota > Metazoa > Onychophora > Udeonychophora > Euonychophora > Peripatidae > Epiperipatus > Epiperipatus broadwayi. Next base: position 138,587 of record JAQFVV010006831.1, read on the forward strand.
ATTTTTTTTATAGGTAGTTGTGCATAGTCAATCCAAATAACCATTGCATAATGGCTAGAAATTTGCTATAGTAGTTATTTTTAGGCAGATAGACGTCACAACCTGGCATTTGATTAAGAGTGATGATTACTGTTTTCTGCTTTATTGATTCTCTATGATATAACCTTAGAGGTGCTTTTGTTCTGATTTAAAAATCGGCTTTTCCTATTATCTATACTGTATAATGGTTTAGACAGAAAGCAAGTAGCAATACAAAATATTGAATTATTGAGCTAAAAGTACTTACCATAATTGCTGTGATCATCTATAAGAAGAATTTCATGGATCAAAGAATCAGGAGTCTGGGTCATGATGCTATGTAATGTTCGTAATAACAGAGAATAAGCCTCATTCTGAAATGTGATGATAATAGAAGCAGCTGGAAGTTGTAGAGTTTCATAATTAGCTGATTGACAACTAGGAGAAAAAACAAAAAATATTACTATCTCTATTGATTTATTTTTAAATTTATCTATCTATCTGCATCTGCGTCTATCTAGCCATTTGTTTAACTTATCTCTTTAATTACCTAACCATTATTTACCTAGCTATTTATGTATACTTTTAGTCTGTTGGTCTGTCTGTCTGTCTGTCTGTCTATCTATCTATCTATCTATCTATCTATCTATCTATCTATCTATCTATCTATCTATCTATCTATCTATCTATCTATCTATCTATCTATCTATCTATCTATCTATCTATCTATCTATCTATCTATCTATCTATCTATCTATCTATCTATCTATCTATCTATCTATCTATCTATCTATCTATCTATCTATCTATCTATCTATCTATCTATAAGCTGGCCTGCTTACTTGCATGCCTAACTATCAGACTGCTTCCTTATATGTATGTCTATCTATATATATATTTATCAATATATCAACCTATTTTTTTTTTTTATATTTATCTATTCATCATTCACACACATTAAAAAAATACTAATATTTCAGTTAAAAAGTATCAAACAACTGGAAAAAAAGATTTCTAATGTTTCTTGGTCTTAAGCTCAGACATAATCCCTACTCCTAATATATTATTATGCTGGCTCATGTGTGTTGGTAAGCAATTTATCCATGTTTGTTTATTATACAGCGATCACATAAATATAACAACTGCAATGACAAAAATATACTGAATGGCTATTAGCATTTTGCCCTGATTTGTTTCTATCAGACCTCAAAAGAAATCATAGGATCTTTCAGTTACTCACAACCTCCTTTTGCCATCTATTTATTTTATATGAACTATAAACTAAAACGTTACAATTTACAAAATTAATTATATCTTTTATTAATTTCTAATTTTTATTTATTACTTTTTAATATTGAATAGCTAAAATCATGCCTAAGGAAATAGTGTATATGGAAGGGGGTTAATGTAATGAATAACTGGTATTTTTTGCCTCTAGTAAAATACAAAATTGTATAAAGTTGTCAATCATACAGCAAAATTGAATTTCTATTGTAATTTATTTTTAATTTATTTTCCTGTAAGCAGGCTTGATTAACTGTATAAAAGCAAATAAAATAATAAAGATCAAAAATGATGTTAAAGAAAGAAATAAGTTGAATAATTATTATTAGTAATAAGTAAATGTGATTCGGTAAGAGGACACTAGAGATTACCACTATATATTATTATAAAAAGAGAAGTAGAAAGTCATGCAGTTGTGAGAATGGCAAAGGAGACAATTCAAGGAGAAATGGGATGGTCAAGTTTTTATATGAGAGATGCAAAATAAAAATGTTTGGTATATTGCAATTTATGGATAATAGAAGAATATTTAAAATACTATTTAATTGGGTTGTGAGTAAAGAACAAGCACAAGATGGATGAGAAAGGTATTACAGTATGCAGAAGATTTGGATAAAGACTTTATATTAGTATACTTATACAAAAGATAGTATAATTGTTTTTGGAAAATTGTTGAGTGTTATAGTGTCAAGGAATAGAAGAATAGCTGCATAAAAAAAAAAATAGGAAGTTGAAAAGATGGAGAGCTATTATGGAGAGTAAAAAAAGTTTAAATATATATAGAAGTAAACAGAATATTGGGTGTGAGTTAATTTATGATAATAGCAAGGATAGCTTACTGTTTAAGGTTTGAGCAAGAACATTAGCAACAAGGGAATAGATGCATTAATGGAAAAATATGGATGATTTAGTCTGCAAGTTATTTAAGAAAGCCAAAGAAAATATTAGGCATTAATTGAATGTCAATGCCTACAAGCATAAAGGGTACAAATAATAAAGTTGTAGCGCAATAAATATAAACAAAGTGATTAAACAAAAAGTTGGTTCTTGTTTTTTATGGTGCATTTGGGAAATATAACAGGGATTTAGATATAAAGGTCATAGAGTTGACAAAGATAATGTTGTGGAAATGGGATGGAGGAGGATAGAGATGAATATGGGAAAAACTTAGGGTGAGGAATGAAAAATATGTGGCTAACAGGTTTCTCTGGACACAGTGGCTGAGAGATTCCTCACTCCAAGAAAGGAGATGCCAGAATGCATCACATCACAAGAAAAATAATATTAAATATAGCAATAATAAATCAATATATGAGATAAAAATGACAAAGGATGAAGTGTTTTAATAATTTATGACCTTGAAGAACAATAAAATTGATTTTGATAGTTCTGTTAAAGAATTGGTATTGTGAAGTAAAAAAAATTGAGAAAATAACTTTTTTTGTAAGATTTTCCATAAAATTAAATGCAATGAATAACTGCTAAAAGTGGAAACATAAGGAAAAAACAATACAGTGCATAAAATATACTGTAAATCATAAGAAAGTGAAAGTAAAATGAAGATTAAATGAGACATCTACTTAAATAGAAACAAGTTGGATAATAAAATATCAGAAACGATTAATAAAACTGGAAAACAAGTGGAAAATAAAAATATACAATAAAAAAAGAAATTGTACTATTTTACACAAAAAGAAAAATTTAGCTGTAGAATAAGAACCAGATGATTTTACTAATTATGTAATAAATATAAAAAAATACAAATATAAGATCGCATATACAGAAGCATCTAAATATACAAAAATAAATTGTCTGTAATATTCAAATTAACTGAAAACAGAGATTGTAGAGAACAAACAATTTTATTAGAATATTTTAATGCTTCAATAAAAAGTAGAAGTTAAAGATAGTTGAAAAACTAAAAAATAATGTAAGAGTAGACTTTATAATCAAATGCATACTCAATATGTCCAACCAAAAATGGTTGTTTCTTTCTCCAAACTGCCCATAGTGCCATTTCTGAATCAATGCATGTGTTATGTAGTGACATAGTTTATTTATTCACTATTAAAATTTTAAGATGTTAGGATATCTGGATCACAGTTGTGACATGAAATATGATGGGTGTTTTATACCTTCATCAATCAACATCAATGCTATTCTTACTATTACAATATCTTGCAAATTATTTGAAAATATTTATGGTACTCATGTTTTCACTTCCATGCAGAGTCCTAATTATTTTAATCTTTTCAGTAGCAATTTTATTAAATTTAAAACAAATTCAGTATCATGATTTTCTTCTTACTTTTCTTATGTATTGATTTCTACTTTAACATATCATACCATTTATATCTTTCTTAAATGCTTTATCAATACACTTTATTTATATCAAGAAATAGGATTGTAAATAGCTCTGATGATGACTGCAGAACAGTCAAAACTGTTAGTTTTGATATAAACAAATATTGATAAAGTGTTTGAGAAATATGTAAATGGTATGATAAATTCAGTATCAGTATGCTATTCCATCATGGGTATAAAACACATGGTCACATTTCATGCCATAATTCATGATCCATATAATAATGCTTAAAATTTTTGTAATGAATGGTTAAACTATGTCACTACATAACATATACATTTATTTAGAAATGACAATTCATGTGGCTGGAAGGGAAAATGAATTACCAATTGCATTCAGTTCAAAAAAATGTTTAGACCTAGTTTATAGCTAATAATTTAAAATCACACTGCTGATAAATATAAATAAGAGTATGAAAACATTTGTTTTGACTTTGCTCAGTACAAGAAATGCTTATGACAAAGCAAATAAAAAGATAACAGACAGATGTGTTAGATATTGCAGGGTAGCATAATCAGGACATTATATAAGAATAATTAACTATTCTAATTATCAGTTAAAAGAATAAAAATTGTTAAGAGGAGTTAAAAGTAGTATAGAATTAAGACAAACATATTTTATATCTCATAATGTTGTATTTGAAAACAAAGGAGTTGGTAGTAGAAGAATTAGAAAATGACCTGTAAATACTTCACTGGATGATAAGGAATTATATGTTTTACAGATTTTTTTTTGGTATTAACATTGACATCCATTCAGAAGGGTCTTATTTACCTATGTAATGCCGTGATTTTTGCATGGACAAAATTTTGGTATCATCTTTGTACAGTCCGAGTCATGCAAGCTTAGTCACCTATCTCCAAAATACCAAACTCTGGGTTCTTTCCTTTGCTCCTATGGATCACTGTAGTCCTCCTAGGTTATGTAATGCAAGATATGTAATCATTGAACTTTTTTCTTTTTGAATACCATTTAATGTATCCTATTTTAAACTTTATCATATGAGTTTGTAACCAAATTACAGAATAAAATTTTTTTATATTTTTATAAAAAAAATAATATGTTTTTAAAGATAATAGAAAATATTAAAGATTTACATACTGTTCATTATAAATTTTATAACATTTAGGGAAAATTTATTTATGATTCAAAAAGTTTAATGTGATTAACTATTAAATACATCCAGACATATTATTAGAAACTCGTGTAAAAGAAAGCAAAAAAAATGGAATAAATTTAAATATTTAAAAACTCTTCTAAGTATTATTGCCTTTTAAACAAATACACCCAGGTCTTGTTTTATGGGGATTTTTTTAAGGCAATTTTGAAGGTATGTGATTCATGTTTCCTATTTATATATATCAAAGTGTTGGCTGGGAAGTGAACTCCAGGACAACTGCTTAAAAAGAAGGTATGCTAGCAACTAGGCCACAATATCTTGTATGCGGTTTTCTTTTATATGATAAAAATTATTAGATCAGAACTCAAGCTTTGATAATGTGCTATTACTTTAAATATTATAAATTTCACACACTCACACATCATATTTAAAGTAATAGCACATTATCGGAGTTTGACTTCCATTTAATAATTTCAATATTTCAGCACTTTATAATAGTACTGTAATAGATTTTATGCAATAAAGAAGTTCTAATTCACTTAAAAGCAGGATTTCCCCATTTTATTTACACACATTAAATTTTATAAGATTATAATGTAAATCTGTTCAAATGTTATAGATGCCAATACTATGCATGTTGTTGCTTTTGCATTTTAAATCACATTCTATTTTTGCTTTTTTTAAAAAAGAGTATATAATCAATTAACCATTTAGTGTTCACAAGTTTATTTTTAAAAGGTGAGTAACAGTGGTAGGCACAATTAAATTTGACAATTAAAAATTAAAATTTGATTTTTAATTGTAATTAACAATTTAAAAATTACATAATGTAATCTGAAATTAATGTGATGCGAAACATTAAAATTTGATTTTTAAATGGAATTGAAAATTAAAAAATTAAAGACAAAAATAAGAATTTAAATTTTAATTGTTAGTTTTAATTAAATTTTGCCCAACAATGGTGAATAGGTGTCTTTTTATTATCATAAGTCTAAGTTCTTATTTTTATTTTAAACTTTTAGTTTACCCTAATGGAGAGGATGAAGAGGTAAAAAAACACACAATAAAAGGAATTTCTTTGGAAACTAAATTTCGATTTTAGATTGCTTAGTGAAATGGAAAGGATCAACAGTGATTGGGAAACATTTTCATTTGGGCAAGTCCACTATAATAGCAATTAAAAATATGAAGATGGCACTAGTTGTATTTCCTCTTGTGATGAATCTGATGTCTTACCAGTTCACAAATGAACCTGCATATCATCAAATAGTGATAATGATTAAAATATTGCGCATGTATAAAAAAATGTAAAATACTGTAAATTACACATAAAAATATATTGTTTTGAATAAAATTAAATATTGTAGTTAATAAAAAAAGTAAAAAAAAAAGTTTATTTTGTATCTTTTTTTTTTCAAATTTGAAATTTTTATTAGTCATATTTTATTTCCTTATTTTTTTATGCGAATTTTAATGTAATTTTACATTGTTGCTTTGCTTTTATGCAATTTTTGAAAATTACAGTATGTATCCTCCATTTTTCAAGGTAAGTCTATTTTTGTGCAATTTCTTTTGTGCACATTTTTTGAGGAACCTATCTACCACATAAAATAAGACCCAGGTATATATAAAAATTTCATAAAAAGGCAAATAATTCCCAAAACGCATTTCTGAAGAACTAGGTTTGTCAATAGGCCCAAACCATCACATTTATAAAATCCATCATATTTTGTTAAGAGTTAATCCACAAATGTACAATCTTAAAGACAATTTACCAAGTTTCAGATAAACATAAAAAGTTTATATTTATCAGATTAGATATTGTTAATTAGAGGTCAATGTATTTGTTATATTAATCTTCTGCCAAGCTTGGAATTACTTCAACTTTCACTCTATTGTTAAATATAAGTTTTTAATAGTTCGAAATAGATTAAATAATGTGGAAACACTGAAGCCTCCCAGAAAACTATATGTAAACTAACTGTCAGTAACTGTAAAGTGTATTTATTTTACATTTACTGACAATCAGTTTATAAATAGCTTGTTGTGGGGTCCAGTACTTCATATTATTTCATCTATTAAATATGTATATACATATATATATTTGAAGGAGAACAATATTTAACAGATTTTCAAATATACATACATATATAAATTTAATAATATGCATGTGTTAATTTTTTTTTTTTTATTAAAGTGATGATAATGCCATTGGAGTTTATAATAATAAGTTTATTGAGTTTTAATTGAGTTAAAAGTTTGTCTTAGAGCTAATAATAATATATTAATTTTTAATTTAGTAAAATAGTTATTAATAACTTTGATAAATAAAATAAATACTTAATTGACTCTATTGCTTGAGAATTCATAAGAAGTTTGAGCGCCAGTACTGAAATTAAATCGAGATCCTTACGCTCCATAATCTGATACTATGCCACTGTATTAAACCACATTGGTCTAAATATTTGTTCATAAGATGAAATAAATTGCTATTTCTGGCTGATCTAAAAGTGCACATCCATGAGTACAAATCACTACTAAACTGTTAATATTTAGATAATTTAATGGATGATCCTTAGTAGCATTTTAACTATTTACATATATACAATTATTTACATAATAAGGACCGAAGGCATACATAAATAATAATTTAGATCAATATGACCTGTAAGAGTCCTAGCTAACTGTTCTTATGTTAGGAGATCAGCTTTTCACACTTGAAGTCACTGTGATATGGGAGACAATCTGCTCCAATATATATGTCAGTCTACACAGGTGAAGCTCCAAGAATAAAGTGTGACTTTTTCATGAACTTAATACTGAATGAAGCATTTATTGTTTTAATCCCTGCAGTTGATTGGCTATACTCCTGTCCGTCCACTCAGGTGATTCTTCATTTTAATATTTATACAAAAATTTACATCGTTATCTTTCTGCTTTAATTAACGAGTTATTTTTATAGTTTGTCATTTATCTTATAAAGAAAATCTAAATCGAATTCTTTTAATTGTTTTATTTTATTAACGATGTATTCTACTCTCATTAATTAAACTATTATTCATTTTAGATTTTAAAGTTATAAATCTTTTACTTACAATTTTAAAAGAATTAGTCTTTTAAAATTCTTTAATTTATTAAACTCCTTACTTTCTCTCTCTCTCTCTAAATTTATATCTATCTATATATGTGCATTTATGCATACACATACCTATCATTACTTCCCCCAAGTTCAGAGAGCAGTTTTTATTCTCTGAACTCAGTATGTCATCATTGAGATACATGGGTCTTTTTATTTTCCTTTTAGCATGATGTTGTAGTTCATGTTCTGCCACACTTGGTGTGTTTTCTCTTAATAACTGATCATCAGTGTCTGTTGTGTTCATTAAGTCAGGTATTATCTTCTCCCTCTTGTCTTTACCTAGCTGCTTGCAAAGTATTTTTCAAGCTGTAACTACTTGTTTGATAGATGATGAATAACTTTCACCTGTGACCAAAACTAGTTCATATTATTTTTTACTCACACTTTTTTTTTGGTTTAAATTTATTGAATTTATAGGTACCAACTTGATGTTTATTCTGATCCACAATTGGCACACTATTTGATAATTTTGTGCACAACTTTTTACCTAAATACATTTCAGCCAGTGATTTCCCAGATTTGGCACTAGAAGTTACATGTTGATAGAGGAGTGCAGTCAGCACTGCTTCATGTATTTTAATTTCCCACTTAATCCCCTCAGAAAGGTTTTTTTCTTTTGGGGCCATTAATTTTTTTACTAATTGTTACTTTTACTCCCATTTGACTGAACCACTCTCATCCTAAAATGGGATTGATAGGGGCATGTACCACATATAGTGATAGTACATTAATTTTATCCCTATTTCCACTTATTGATGCTTCAACTATGCCCTTTATTCTAATTGGTGTTACTGTCCACATCTAATGCCTTTAGATCAATTTTTTGTATTGTGGGTTCTTTTCCTACTCTTGGAAGTAACAGTATACCAGTCATGGACTGATATCAATGTCCACTTCCATAGTTATGGGCTGATCACACAGCTTTAGTTTTAACATAATTTTGTCATCAACAGTGGACATTTTTTAATATTGGTATGCTGAATTGCCTGACTCTAATATGAACATTTATGACTCTTACTTTCCTTGATGATGTCATTATATTTTTCTTTACATATTTTTTCCCTGTGCCCTCTTTTTTTACAATTATTGCAGCATTCTCATTTATGAAAACAACTACTAGCTTTGTTGCCCTATTTCCCACAGCAAAATCATATAATGGGTTTTTACTGTTAGTACTATTCTTATTATTCTCAGGCAATTCTTTACTTATGGTTTACAAACATCTGTTTGTGATTTGCTGTTACTGTTGAACTTGGAGAATTTTCAAGATTGTTCAAGCATGAGTTTATAAGTGATTCCACATTTTATAGCATCTATATAATTTAAATCCTAATAACCAATAATTGTTGCTGTAAACTATCATTAAATATACCAGTAAGAAATTGTTCCGGCAGGGCTTCATCTAGGAAAGAATATATACAAAAAATTTTAATAGATTATGAAGAGCATTATCGTAATCTTTTATACTTTCATTCCAACCTTGCTTCTGGATTTGGAGTTGCAGTCTAGTGATATGCATCAAGAGTTGGAAGTTAAAATGGATTTGACAAGCAATCATTAACCTGATCATATATACAATCTTCAGGAGCTAGAGGTTCAGTGAACCTGTTGGCTATCTTAGTAACTCTATTCCCAGCAAAGCATAATAATGAAGCAATCTTATACTTATCATCTTTAACTTTAATAATGAATAAGTAATTTTCTACATGTTGAACATGCTGGGACCAACTACCTGGCTCACTGACATCAAATTCATCGATTTCTACTTGCATTGTCTAATCTTTTATCTGAATTTAATGGTTATTTTAAATAATGGTTTGAACCAAAACTGTGACTGTGCTCAGAGTGCAGTTTCATGAGCACATATCACTACTAAACAGTTAATATTTAGATAATTTAATGGACAATCCTTAATAGCGTTTTAACAATCTACATATATCCAATTACTTATATAAGGTACAAAGGCATACATAAATAATTTAGATCAATATGACATGTAAGAGTCCTAACTGACTGTGTTCACATTCAGAGGTCAGCTTTCTATAATGTTACTTGAAGTTGCTGTTCCATGGCAAATGATCTATTCCAATATATGTCATTGTGAACAGGTGAAGTTCCAAGAATCAAACATGTCTTCTTTGTCAATTTAGTACTGAGGCATTCATTGTTTTAATCTCTGCAGTTGATTGGCTATACTTCCATCTGTCCACTCAAATGATTCTTCGTTTTAATTTCCATACAAAAATTTACATCGTTTGTCAAGCATTGATGGTCAAGGGGGCTTTATAAGAAGTTGTCCCGGGTTAGCGGGTTCGCTTCCCGGCTGAAGCTATGACACATGAGAAAAAAAAATTACATCATTATCTTTCTGGCCTTAATTAATGAATTATTTTTTATAGTTTGTAATTTATCTTATAAAGGAATTCTAAATCGAATTCCTTTGTTTATTTCATTAAGGACATATTCCACTCTCATTAATTAGCTATTATTCATTTTAGAAAATATTATTTTTCTAATCTTAGTTATAAATCTTTTACTTACAATTTTAAAAGAATCAGTCTTTTAAACTTCTTTAATTTATTAAACTTATTACCTTCTCTCTCTCTCTCTCTCTCTCAAAGTTTATACCTATATATGTATGGCATTTAAGCACACACATATTGTAAGGATAGCTTATAATCCTATTGGAACTAGCCTTTATTTATCCATACCACCAGATCAAACCCAGTTTAAACATAAGCTTAACTAACATTTAGTTGAATATGCACTATCATTTTTTGTAAACATATATATATATACATATATGTGATTAATGTTTGCTTTATTAAGCACTAAATTAAACAAATGTCGCAATGAACTAATTTTCTTTGTTTAATGAGAAATAAAAACCCAGTTATAGAAATCCTTTCTATATATATATATTATAATGATCGAAATGAAAGTGAAGATCGAATCTAACCGCAAACTATGATATCTGCTCTACAGAGTGCCATCTAGGCATTTAAACCTAGAAAAATTTATAGAGTAGGCAGATACGCGCTGTTAAGATTCCACTTTATTTAAATATTCAGATCGTTAGCCCAAGTCACTAGCTCAGTGGAGATGCAGAGATAAAAATCTATATCTTAATTTATATCTTAGATATAAATAAATAAAAGCCACTGCCAGAAATTAACACATAAAAATATTTATTTACACACATATAAAATAACATTTAAATTTTGAGGAATAAATTCAACATTTTAGATTTTTCTATTAATCTTTAGTTTACATTTAAGTAAATTACAACCATGAGTTTAATATTTATTTAGTGAGTCGAGTAGGAATAGCCTACACATAGATCTGCATTTGAAAAGAACATATTCTTCCCTGATTTAACCTTAGGCAACAAATTTCACAATCAAACCGGCGCCAATCCATCCGATACATTTATGTATTCAATGTAGCATGAAAATACGACAACACAAAATACTATACTGTCAGGAATATACATCTGAACAATAAGTAGAATTAGAGAAGACATTGTCTCTCCACCAACAGGAATGTCACATATGTTGGCAAGTAGAACAATAAACATAAACTCCATAGGAATAAACTGCGGTCCTTTACCGTCTTATGAACCCATCCATAGGCAAACAGAAGGTGTGTGGCGTATATATATAATCCTGCCCGTAGCGGATCTCATACTACATCTACAATTACACAAATATATCCAATCCATTGAACCAATTCAACTACGAAATTAACAAGCTAAGATTACCCTCCCTTAATATAACTTTACAAAACTATATAGCCATTCATGCCCGACTTAAGTTTAACATTCAGATACGTTCGCACAGATTTGTTTAAAAATGTTGGGTATAGATCGATTACATAGATTCCACGGTCAAAAACATTTCAAAATAAACATAAATGATCAAAATACAAAATTATTGATACCGACAATCGCAGAGGGAAATTTATAAGTAACCCAATAGTATTCACCATAAGATACTTGCATTGTCACCAATAACTTAAAAGACATCCGAATAAATACATTTTAGATACCATACGGTATCATTATTTATCGAATGTCTATACATTTTGATCAAATATGAAAACCAAAATATAATTAACCACAAACGAATCCATGCAAGCATCTATAAACAACTTAAATTTCATGCATTTAAATAATCTTTACAATAAGAAAAAAAAATGGAAATGATGTTTATCAATCAGAAAACATATAAAATTAAACATTATTAATTTGATTTAAAAACTTACAAAAGTCAGATAAGAGTCCGTTTTAACATTTAAGTTGGCTTGTTTATCAATTTGTAAAACTTGACGAAAGTTCTTAATTGATTTTAATAATTGTTCATTTCATATAGCTTATGGTAGAAGAGTCCAGGTTGCTGTTTTTAATTCCTGCGACACCTCCATTGGAAGATAATGTTCTGGAGATGGCAATAGCTGGTTCAAGGTATCATAGTCTTTCATTTTTTTTAAATAGAGAGTGTGGTATGTGTGTCCTATCACATCTCTCAAACACGAAAAAGCTGGAACTGTCAGAAAAAACTGTATTTCCCTTTTTATATTATCCACATGAATTCAATCAACAAAACGTCACTAATCCATCACTTTCATTAGGGTCCGGTCAAGCTAATTTCTCTTTATTTTCTTATCTATCTTTCATCAGATCATTTTAATTATACAAGAGCCCAAGGCTAGCTTGCTTTTCAAACAATTTTTAAACAATCATTTCCATTTACAGATTACAAGAATTAATTAATACCTGTTTTTATTTTTAAATCTTGTACTTTTCTTATATAAAAAAGTACATTCATATACTTATTTATTTGTATTTTAAAAAAATATATTTTTAAAGTTTGGCATCTGTGTGAATGTATATACGTTTAACAAACATTTTAATTTTAGCGTTTAGTTTTTTACTTTTATTTGCGAACTTTTAAGTTTTTATTTTAAATTAATGTAACGACATATTTATATATCGTTACAATATATATATATATGTTAATTCTAATGTTTTCATGGATAAAAGATGTCATATTATTATTACTATTTGCGGGATATTCCGTGTAGTGAAAAAGCTAAATGCTGATGTTTCAGTACAATATCAAGTATCTTCCTCAGAGGAAGGTAATTGATATTGTACTAAAACGTCAGCATGTAGCTTTTTCACTACACGGAATATCCCGCAAATATATATAGACCAACAATGAATTATTTATAAATGTGTTATACATCATGAATAAAGACATAGACTTAGTAACATAGTGAGGATCTAATGTCAAGCCAATAACTAGGCAATCAAATATGGAAGATAAAAGTAGAATTGTATTATATAATTTTATTTTTTAACTGTAATCAATATAATACATGCAATAATAGAAAGCTACAGCAATAGAAAAGGAAATGGAAATGCTTGTATACTAAATACCGGAAACTAAGCAGAGTCTAAAAGCAAACCCAGTTCATTTCCATCATCATTTGTTATTTATCAAATGATACAAGAACTGTACAAGGCCAACTTGTAAAGATCGAATGTTTGAATCCTAGAGAAGATGGACAACTTGTTCAAACATTCCAAGTTATTCATATAATCTTCATAATGCAAAATTATAAAAAATTACAATCAACATTTAAACAGAGAAAAGTTTGATATATTCATACAGTTTGACAAAAATTGAACTGATTTTAAATTAAAATTTAAAAATAAAAACTGTGCTATTATCCAAACATGGAGAAAAAATGTAAAACATCGCTAGCATATATATTGTAATGGTCAGAACGTGTATCTCGCTAACACACTGCAGAATTCAAACCCAATCCTGAAACTCAACACTCTACGAGTTGCCTCACAGAAATCCTAAGTTCAAATCTAAAGTTTCTGCTCCATAGCGCCACCTACATGATAATGCATCTGATGCTACTAATAGCATAGTTTCTCTCCAGTGCCAGTGGTCAGGGAGAAGCAGGAGACTCTACATTAACATATATAATTAGGTTAGCTAATTAAAGACTATGGATGATACAAAATATATGTAAAATGAGAAATACTGGAGTAATGGTGTGGATTGCAGAAGAGGAAGTGGAGAAGATTCAATCTTCTCAATTAAAGTTTGAACCTTTGCTATTTTAATATAAACTAAACACTGATTGTTTATATGTGTGAGAGATGGTGTTCTGGACCAACTGATGAGTGCTGGTTCAGCATGAAATATGGATATTGTAGATCATTTATCTTTTTCACATTATGTGGTCATGTGTATCAGTTATATGAGATGGTGGGCATGGTTGTGTGGAGCTTAAAAGTTTCAGTTCAAGTCCCTTTTAATATATATATATATATATATTGTGCCAGTCCGTGTATAACAGCCATGCACAAAATGGCTGTTTGCTGAAAGCACAGCTTACATGTATCACATGAAAATTATAATTTTAATACAATTTATTAAATTATAATTCAGAGGGGAAGTGGGAGGTACGGATATAGTACATAAATAGATGGGTTTGGACTATATTATATTTTTATTATACCCACAGTACAAGTGTATGCAGTGTATATATGTTTTAATAATTTATTCGACTAGCAAACCTGTCTAAAAAAAAAAAGGGGGGGGAAATAAGTTGTAATATTTGTTTATGTGTAGAACAGTTTTTTGTTTTTTTGTTTGTTGTATTTTACTACTTATAAATGTTCGAACACACATATATAGAAATGTATTTTTATTTTTTATTATTTTTCCTAAAAAAAAAAAAAAAAGAAAAGAAAATTCTAAATAGTTAAAAATTTTTGCATTTATTGGAATTTAGCTTTTCTAATTGTTAGAATGAGAGGGTTTGAAATTAATTAATTAAATTTGTAAAAGGAAAAAACCTTTTTGCTAATTACAATCTACTTTCAACCGAAGAAAATGTTTTGTATAAAAGAATTTTCGGTTGATCGTGAATAAAGATAAAATAGATTTTATCTAAGAAAGGAATGTAAGCACAATGGGTGTCAAGTACTCAATATGGAAGCTTGCAAAAGTGTACTTTAATAAATAAAAAGGTAAAGGAATGTAGAAAGGTATATGAAGGTATAATTCGACTTATTAGTAGCTGATGCAATAGCTCGTAGAGGGGGTATGACAATTGGACTATTTGGGCTATATGTGCTGCTTACTGGGGGCTTTGAGTCAGTTGAGTACTAGCTTGCTAAAGCATGCGGACCAAGGGAGATTAGCCTACTAAAGAGTGCGGACAAGTGGAGATTAGCCTGCTAAAGTGTGCGGACCAGTTAATGCTAGCTTGCCAAAGCATTCCAATGGCAAAGATTTAGAAAGTTAAATCTTGTCTCCCGCTAGTCTAAAAAAATGGAGCAGTATAGATTTGTGAAAAACAATCCGACAGAGAGAAAGGAGAAAATGAACTGTGTCTGTTAAAATTATAATCACTTGATCATTTCCCAGAAAAAGAATTTGAAAATTAGCATTTAGCAAGGATCGTTAAGTGGAGTTTGGAAAATGATCAACAACATGGATTCTCAGTACATTTAAATAGAAAAAAAAAAAACGAAAGATGAATCATAGTTGGAGAACTGCAATTTATTTAGGATCTACTTGCCCTAATCAGCCGAGTGAGATATACATATATACGGGAGAAGTATACTTACAGATCCGATAATTTGAAAGATGGCTCGATTATACGTTCCGGGTTATTATCCTACCATGGAGTAGACTTTCAGCCGTAGTACACCACCTGTTTGGCTATCAAGTCCGAAGATGCCTTAGAAGAAATAGCAGACCCTGATGACAAGAAAGACTCAAAGTATATCGGTGAATGGAAGCCTTATCTGCCCTATGAAGTAGCCGTGTGGCCCAGGAAGTTCGAATTGAATACAAGAACAAGTTCAGAGGAGCATGTATAGTTGGTTATATATATATATATATATATTATATTCTATTATATTTTTTTTTTCTCTCTCATTTATGTTCTTTGTAAATTTTTTTTATGATATATATATTATTACTGCATACCTTGTTATATGGATTTATTACTCTAAAGTGGGAAGGAATATAGGTCACACCCATTGTGTAATCTTTTAGATATTGTTTTTTTTTCTTTTATATATCTTGGGGTCATATATATATGCATCGGTGGAGGGTAAATATAATTTAAATATTTTTTATATATATTGGACTTATATGTATGCATTAGTGGAGGATAAATATAATAATCTGGGGATAATAAATATTCACTTTTGTAATTAAAATCGTTTATAAGTTTTTGACTTAGCTTTAAAATAATTATTAAGTTATTAGTACAGATATATATAGTTTTTCTTTTAATCAAAATGCAAATCCACGTAGTTAACCTGAGATTTATAGAATATAAAGTGAGCTAGATAGGGATAACTTACCGGGGAGTTGGATTGTTTCTTTTATTTTAGTCCGAACGTCTCGAAATATTCATATTCGTTAATGACTAGTCACATTTTACACACTCTTTCGGGAAAGAAAAGGAATAAGTATAATCTTGAATGGGAGTGGCGCTAGAGACTGAAGGAAATATTCAGTACTCTTAAAGGTGTGTAAGGACACTTTAATTAGTCAACGTATAATTAATTGGCTAATGAAACAATTTAGCAAGGAAGGTCTGGATGGGCCTAATTTTAGGTTCAATCTACTTCCTCTAATAATTTCTTTGAGGTATTTACTCATATTTAATCAAAAATATTTTAGAGAATTATTATCGATGTCCTATTCTGTAGCATACGTCACTTCATGCTCGGTGCGTATGAGAGTCTAACCATGCAAGACCACTACAGGGTTGTTGAACCGGCACAGAAAAATGGCACCTCAATCGTGGTAAAGACGAACTAGGTGAAGATGAAAAAAGATAGTATTAGTAGAAATCTATACTATATTTTCGTGGTTTCAAAACAAATTTAGGACAGCTAAGTTAAGAGAAGAACGTTGTAAGTGAGATAGGATTTTAATAATTGCGTAAGAGAAGGTTGAAATATACGGTTTTGATTATTTAGTTATAAGATTTTTTTTCTTTTTCGAGCAAAAATTTATTATCGTGAACGAAATAAATTATTAACAGAAGTTAGATAAATAATTCTGTCATTTATTAGGGCATATAAGTAGAATGGGGCATTTGAAATTTTTTGTTATATTATTACACGTTTGAGTAAATTGTCATTAGAAATCAGGGAATGTGCTTGGAGGAAAGGGCGATTAGTAGGGCATAGCGTAAGACGTGGTGTACTGCGAATTTACTATATGAAATTAAATTAAATATTTTTCCGGAATTGAGTTAATAAACGTTAGTATAAAGGTAAGAATACCTTGACTTTCAAGTTCAGTAAATTTAAACCCGTAAATGCTTACGAGAGCAGGGAAAATCAGAATGGAACAGGCAATAATCAGTGAAACGCTAATAAACCTGTCTGAAGAACAGGAAGTGGATTGTCAGAAAAAGAACTAGGAAAGGAAAAAGAATGCTTAAAGGAAATGATGGAAGATTTCACAAACCTTGTGAAAAAGGAAATGGCTAAAATGTCAAAAGAAGTAGAAAGATGGAGAACAGACAGGGCTAAACATGAGGAAAATATCGTTCAGAAAATAGAGGAAAATAGAGGAAATGCGAAGCGAATTAGTACAAGTAATAGATTTAAGATTTCAAAGGTGGGAAATGAAATGTGATAAATCTAAGCAAACTAAGGAGGATGAGATAGAAGCAAATATAAGAGATAGTCAGTCAGTTAAGTTAGAGCCAGAAGAGACAAAGAAGGACACAGAAATGAAGTACAAACAAAATAGGATGGTTGAAAATGTTAAAAAAGAACAAGACAACCATATGGCAAATAGTGGAGATCATCTTGATGGTCGTATAGAAAAGACCAATGGAAGTGATCAGCTGCCACATTTAAATATTAACCAATTTTTAAAAATCCATACATTTGAAGGAAAAGTGGGGGAGGCTCCAGTGGGGCATATAAGAAGTCTGGAAAATTACTTTTGGATAAACAAAGTAAATGAAATCAGTAAATTGCTTGTTGCCAGCGCTCATCTTAATGGAGATGCATTAGCTTGGTGGGAGTCTTTGTTTCATCATCCTCCAACCTTCAATCAATATAAGGATATGATTGTTAACAATTTCTGGAGCGTAGAGTATCAAGAAACAGTTATGTATCAGGCCATGCAGGAGAAATACAAAAATAGTATAGGTGAAAATTTGGCACAGTTTTTCCACAGACAAGTAGCAAGACTACGGACTTTAAGCGCATGTAATATGTTGGAGGATCGAATCATTAGAATTATCCGAGGTAATTTGCCTTCCCATGTTGCACAGATGCTAATACTGACGGGAGTAAAATCAGTTGAACAAATAGCTCACTGGCTAGACACCATAGATGGGAGAGAGCAGGATTGTGTGGTACAAGAAATGCAAGAGAATAGTAAAGGTACAGCCCAGCATTGGAATGTAAAGAGTGGGCTGTGTAAATACTTCATTGAAAAGGAAATGTCAAATCTGGTCTGTTCTTGGGAAGATAAAGTACCAGAATATGCACCACAGAGTTGTCCGAAAATACCTTTAGAAATTGAAGGAATTGGGGTCATTGCAATGTTAGACTCTGGTAGCCAGATATCAGTGATATCTGAAGAATTATACCAGAAAATTTTATCAGTAAACTCACGGATAGAGACCTTACCTTTAAAGGCAACACAAATCACCCTTGCAAATAACCGAAAAGCAAACCTTATACCCAAGCAAATATGGTTAGAATTACTTATAAATGGGAGGACAGTCTATCATGTATTTTTAATTATGGGTAGTTTAATTCATGATGTCATATTAGGGTCTGATTTCTTGTATAAGAACCAGTGTATTGTAAATTACGAAAAGGGAAGAATGAGCTACCAGGGAGGTGATATTAAATTCTTGCCACCTCAGTTGCCAAACTTTGGGGAAACTTGTTGCATAAGTCAATCTATTGTAGATTTGATGCAAGAAAAAATGAGTGAAGTAAAGACAGCATCTAATGGGGACAGCAAAAAACTCCAAGAGATATTCCAAGAGTATCATGAGATTTTTTCGGACAGTCCAGGAAAGATTAGAGGATATCAACAGAGGATCAAACTGAAACCAGGGGAACCTTTTCAAGCACGGTCATACCCAGTCCCAAATCAATTTAAAAAAGAAGTGGAGAAACAGAGCAGTTGTTGAAGGGGGTCATAATTAGTAAATGTTTGTCTCCTTACTGCAACCCTTTGGTGGTGGTTAGAAAAAAAGATGGGTCAGTAAGGTTGTGCTTGGATGCCCATCAGCTCAATAGGGTGACTATACCGGACTGTCAATCCCACCTCGATACAAGAGTTACTGGGAAAATTTAAAGGGAAAATAATATTTTTACATTCGATCTAACTTCAGTTACTGGCAATAGAACTCCACCCAAATGATCGCCAGTATACTGCCTTCAGGTATGGGGGATATTCATACAAGTTTAATCGTATGCCATTTGGACTGATCAACAGTGGTGCTGGGCTGCTGCAGTGTTTAGATCGAGTCCTATCATCTGATATCAAGAAAATTCTGACCATGTATGTGGATGATGTTGTTATAGCATCTGCATCTATGGAAGAGCATCTCCAGCAGTTGGAACAGTTTTTTAGGGAATGTAAAGAAAAAGATATCAAGATAAATTTCAAGAAGAGTAAAGTGGCCTCTGTGGAAATTGAATTTCTGGGTCATTTGGTAGGCCAGGAAGGAGTCAAACCTCATCCAGATAAAATAACAGCGATTGCAGATTTCCCTAGACCACAGACAAAGAAACATATACGGTCATTTTTGGGACTATGTAACTTTTATAACAGATTTTGTGAGAATTTTGCTGGCCAAATGGAACCATTGCTCAGATTGATTAGAAAAGAGGTCAGATGGAAATGGACTATTGAACAGGAAGAAGCTTTTAACCAAGTAAAGCAAAGTTTTTTAAAACAGGTTGTGTTGGATTATCCTGATTATGATAAGCCGTTCATTCTCCAGACCGATAGTAGCGGATATGGCCTGGGTGTCACTCTGTCACAAATTCAACCTGATGGACGAATTGGGGTGTTATATTTTATAAGCTGCTTATTGAAGGGACCAGAACTTAATTATACGGTCACTGAAAAAGAGGCTCTGGCCATTGTATGGGCTTTCCAAAAGTTTTGCCCTATGTTGTTAGGCTCTCAAGTAGTGGTGATAACCGACCATAAAAGTCTTGAGTTTCTAAATCACAGCTATCTTACTAATAGCAGGTTAGTCCGATGGAGTTTATTCCTGCAGGAATTTAACTACACTGTGAGGTATTGCAAAGGGGCAGAAAACGTGGTTGCGGACATCCTCAGTCGTCATCCTGTCCCTGCACAAACCCTGAAACACCTCAGTCTGGAGCAAGCATACATAGCAAGTACCACGATAATGGGAAAAGATGAAGACATAGAAAAAGAATTAAGCCAACTAACTAAGAGGCAACAAGAAGACAGCTATCTAAATAGCATTTGGACAGAATGCCAGAAGTCTGGAACAACTAATTCCAGAGAGATAAGGGATAGATATAAAGTTGAAGGAGAAGTGTTATATTGTCAACTCAAAAAAGGCAAGGATGAATGGAAGGCGATGATACCTCCAAAGATGAGACGGGCTCTCATCAGTTATATGCATCGGTTGTATGGTCATTATGGAACGCCAAAAACCGAGTATTGTTTAAGACAGTGGTTTTACTGGCCACAGATGCACCAGGATATTATCACTGTACTGAATCAATGTGAAATATGTCAACGTACGAAACCACAGAATCAAACATATGTCAGCTCAATGAAATCAATCATACCTGATGACCTGAATGAGGTGATGGCTATAGATTTTTATGGCCCCTTGCCAATGTTCAACAAAAAGAGATACCTACTGGTTACATATGATTTGTTTTCAAAATGGGTGGCTGCTTACCCTTTGGCACGCACCACCACCCGAGAAGTTACACGGGTATTAGACGCTGTACATTTTCCAAAAGTGGGGAAGCCAAAGGCAATACTTTCAGATCATGGAACCCCTTTTGTGTCAGAGGAATGGAACCGATGGGTCTCCAAACGAGGTATCAAGAACGTGTTGACATCAATCCGAAATCCCCAGAGTAACCCCTGTGACCGAGTCATGCGGGAGTTGGGTAGACTTTTCCATACCTATTTGCCAACAAACCATAGGGGATGGGTTAAACAACTACCTCAGACACTGAATTATATTAATTGGTCGGTAAATGAATCCACTGGGTTTACTCCCATGCGATTACACTTTGGAAAACACCCTCCAAAACTGTTTAAAACTAGTCTTTCAGGGAGCCAAGAGGGAGTCATCAACTGGGATCACGATAAAACACAAGCTAAGGCCCAAATGCAATGAATGAGCACTAGGGTAAAAAATGGAAGGGAACCCCTAAGTATACATTCCAAGTAGGGGACAAGGTCATGGTTAGGACACCCCATGTTAGTGATCCAGGGAAATTTAAATTTAAAAAATTTTGTAATCTCTATGAAGGCCCTTTTGAAATTGTAGAGTGTTGCAGGGATAATGCTTTCTGGGTGAGAACGAAAAAGGGATTAAGGGCACATATAATGCTCGGTCTTTGAAACCCTATGGGAAGGTAGCGATTAATTCAAAATTGACATAACTTGCATGTTAAAACGTATAATATAAATGCTGAATTTAAAATGTAAGTAATTAAAGAAGATGTAAAAATAGTTAAGTAAGACCATTAAAAAAGAATGGTTTTTTTTTAACAGTCTCATCGGGGACGGGGGTATTGTGCCAGTCCGTGTATAATGGCCATGCACAAAATGGCTGTTTGCTGAAGATTCAGCACAGCTTACATGTATCACATGAAAATTATAATTTTAATATGATTTATTAAATTATAATTCAGAGGGGAAGTGGGAGGTATGGATATAGTACATAAATAGATGGGTTTGGGCTATATTATATTCTTATTATACCCACACAGTACAAGTGTATGCAGTGTATATATGTTTTAATAATTTATTCGACTAGCAAACCTGTCCAAAAAAGGGAAAATAAGTTGTAATATTTGTTTATGTGTAGAACAGTTTTTTTTTTTTGTTTGTTGTATTTTATTACTTATAAATGTTCGAACACACATATATAGAAATGTATTTTTATTTTTTTTTATTTTTCCTAAAAAAAAAAAAGAAAAGAAAATTCTAAATAGTTAAAAAATTTTGCATTTATTGGAATTTAGCTTTTCTAATTGTTAGAATAAGAGGGTTTGAAATTAATTAATTAAATTTGTAAAAGGAAAAAACCTTTTTGCTAATTACAATCTACTTTCAACCGAAGAAAATGTTTTGTATAAAAGAATTTTCGGTTGATCGTGAATAAAGATAAAATAGATTTTATCTAAGAAAGGAATGTAAGCACAATGGGTGTCAAGTACTCAATATGGAAGCTTGCAAAAGTGTACTTTAATAAATAAAAAGGTAAAGGAATGTAGAAAGGTATATGAAGGTATAATTCAACTTATTAGTAGCTGATGCAATAGCTCGTAGAGGGGGTATGACAATTGGACTATTTGGGCTATATGTGCTGCTTACTGGGGGCTTTGAGTCAGTCGAGTACTAGCTTGCTAAAGCATGCGGACCAAGGGAGATTAGCCTACTAAAGAGTGCGGACAAGTGGAGATTAGCCTGCTAAAGCGTGCGGACCAGTTAATGCTAGCTTGCCAAAGCATTCCAATGGCAAAGATTTAGAAAGTTAAATCTTGTCTCCCGCTAGTCTAAAAAAATGGAGCAGTATAGATTTGTGAAAAACAATCTGACAGAGAGAAAGGAGAAAATGAACTGTGTCTGTTAAAATTATAATCACTTGGTCATTTCCCAGAAAAAGAATTTGAAAATTAGCATTTAGCAAGGATCGTTAAGTGGAGTTTGGAAAATGATCAACAACATGGATTCTCAATACGTTTAAATAGAAAAAAAAAACGAAAGACGAATCATAGTTGGAGAACTGCAATTTATTTAGGATCTACTTGCCCTAATCAGCCAAGTGCGATATACATATATATGGGAGAAGTATACTTACAGATCCGATAATTTGAAAGATGGCTCGATTATACGTTCCGGGTTATTATCCTACCATGGAGTAGACTTTCAGCCATAGTACACCACCGGTTTGGCTATCAAGTCCGAAGATGCCTTAGAAGAAATAGCAGGCCCTGATGACAAGAAAGACTCAAAGTATATCGGTGAATGGAAGCCTTATCTGCCCTATGAAGTAGCCATGTGGCCCAGGAAGTTAGAATTGAATACAAGAACAAGTTCAGAGGAGCGTGTATAGTTGGTTATATATATATATTTTATATTCTATTATATTTTTTTTCTCTCTCTCATTTATGTTCTTTGTAAATTTTTTTTATGATATATATATATTATTACTGCATACCTTGTTATATGGATTTATTACTCTAAAGTGGGAAGGAATATAGGTCACACCCATTGTGTAATCTTTTAGATATTGTTTTTTTTCTTTTATATATCTTGGGGTCATATATATATGCATCAGTGGAGGGTAAATATAATTTAAATATTTTTTATATATATTGGACTTATATGTATGCATTAGTGGAGGATAAATATAATAATCTGGGGATAATAAATATTCACTTTTGTAATTAAAATCGTTTATAAGTTTTTGACTTAGCTTTAAAATAATTATTAAGTTATTAGTACAGATATATATATAGTTTTTTTTTTTAATCAAAATGCAAATCCACATAGTTAACCTGAGATTTATAGAATATAAAGTGAGCTAGATAGGGATAACTTACCGGGGAATTGGATTGTTTCTTTTATTTTAGTCTGAACGTCTCGAAATATTCATATTCGTTAATGACTAGTCACATTTTACACACTCTTTTGGGAAAGAAAAGGAATAAGTATAATCTTGAACGGGAGTGGCGCTAGAGACTGAAGGAAATATTCAGTACTCTTAAAGGTGTGTAAGGACCCTTTAATTAGTCAACGTATAATTAATCGGCTAATGAAACAATTTAGCAAGGAAGGTCTGGATGGGCCTAATTTTAGGTTCAATCTACTTCCTATAATAATTTCTTTGAGGTATTTACTCATATTTAATCAAAAATATTTTAGAGAATTATTATCGATGTTCCATTCTGTAGCATACGTCACTTCATGCTCGGTGCGTATGAGAGTCTAACCATGCAAGACCACTACAGGGTCGTCGAACCGGCACAATATATATATATATTGTGCCCTTTCTACTAGGTCCAAATAGGTTTAATAAGTCAATTTTTGAAAACTTTTAAATTAAGAGTTTATTTTAAATATTATAACTTGCTGTATAATGTTGGTAATATTTAAAAACTTTGTTAAAGTAAAGTGAGAGTAGTAAATATATAAAAAAAACTATATAAATATGCTAAAATAATAAAGTAAAGCTAAATAGTATGATTTTTGTATGGTTGGGAAAACTGGCCATAATAAAATTATATACTAAAAATCCTTTTAAATAAAGTGTTAAAAGTTAGTTTTAAAATAATGACTTGGAATTAAATAAACTAATGCATTTTAAATAAAAATTAGATTTAATATTTGTGTTATAAATTATTTATTAAATACATAATCTTTTGTGATAGACAAATGTGTTTAATTTATTACAGCTTAAATAGTATCAGAATTATTAAATATTTATTTCTGTTTTCAGACAGTAATTAAAATTGCTACCTATTGTCTGGTTTTAAAAGATCATATGATCAACAAATATTCATACATTAGAATTGTTCTATTGAAACATTTATTTATCACAAAATAAAAAAGTAAATGTTAGAAAATTTTAATTGGTAGTTTTAAAACAAATGTAATTAATAAAGTTAAATTTTAAAAATAGATACACTGAAAATAAATATTGGATAAATTACTAAAGTATTATTTTTAAAATGTTATTTTAAAGTGTTTAATTTATTCAAATAAAAGTATAAAATTAATTTAGAATTAAATTTTTTAATAATATTTAATATTTAATGAGTCATGATTTTTATTTTACATTTTAATTGTGCAAGCTGGACTAATACGTAAATTAGATCACAAGTTGAAGAGTTAATAACCAATCAAATAATGAGATTAATTTGGTGTAAAAGTAGATGTTTTCATTTTTCTGGGGTGCTTGATAACTTAGTAGGTGCTTACTAACTAAATAACTCTCTTAACTTATTTTTTAATATCAATATTATTATGTATTAACATCAAAGTATTGCTTAGTTTACTATTTAAAATTATTGTTTTAAAAGAAATTTGAAGTATTATAAATTTACTAAGCTAAAATAGTCATGCCTTGTTAAATTAATAAATTCCCTATCAATTATTTCTATTGAAACTTGAGCCAACTTCACTGTAATTATGGATTTAATACCAGCAAGAATGTACTCAAAAGAATCAAGGGCGAAAGTACAGCTACTAAGGAAAGGTACAATTTTAAATATATTATGGGAAAATTTATATATAATTATTTATTTTTATTACTTTAGACATTGGAGAGTGTGGAACAGAAATATTTTTTGAAATTTAACATTTTTAATGCATTATATTTTAAGGTTAGATAACTGTATTTGGAGAGCAAAGTGCTATACAGAAAAAACTTAATTTTTAATATTAAAAAAATATATATTTTAAAATAGTTGCAATAAATATTTTAAAAGAAAATATTGTCTTTAAAAAGTTAATTATGAACTTTTTTTGAAAATGATTATAAAGAATATTTTTATATGACAAGTTGTTTTTTTTTAAAAAAAAAAAAAAAGACCGTAAATTATTTAATAATGTAAAAACCGATTTTTGGAAAATTATTTGTCAGAAAGAGAAATAAATGGGTGGTTAAAAAATTACCTTGACTAAAATATAACATTATAAATGACTTTATTAAGATCACCATAAAATGATAGTTGAATGGAATATAAAAAAGATAGGTAGAAATACATGTGGAATTATATAGCCGTCACTGATGCATCTGAAGCCGTATAATGCAAGTGAATGGGAAAAACTCTAGAGATTATTTTAAAACTTTCCCAAGTGATATCACATTTAATAATTATTTTTCCTGGAAATCTGCAGATAAGATGGACTGTGATTTATAAACTTTCATAAAAGGATTAATAATTATTGTTCAAATAATTTTGGATACAAAAGTCTGCTTCATTTTCATTTTTTTTTATTTTATCATTTATGAGTGTTTGTGCTGCAGGAAGAGAGCTCGAGTTTTTGTTTTAAAGTTTTGGACAGTTGTTGTCTTAGCAACAAGCAGTCAAGAGAGAACTTCTAATGAAGAAATATGAGGAGGAAGAGAAAAACTTTTTAATTTGAACTTTATGGAGAGTTGGAGTTTTTGTAATTATAGTTTTATTTATCATTTAACTTACTAATAATAGTATTAAGTTTTATTAGTGTTAGATAAGAAAATTACATTTCTTAAAAGACAAACTAGATCCCAAATCAACATCTCAAGTGGTATATTAAATGCAATTCCCTCAGGCTGGGTGTAGAGCCTCGTATTATGGGGAAACAAAAACAACCATTACAAACAGAACATCCCAGCACACACACACAAATATATATATATATATGTATAAAAGGGCACTGAATAATAAAGAGACTACATCAGCATTCTTGGAGCATAAAAAGACCACCAGTCATAGATTCGAACCCTCCAACCCCAGAATGGTGTGCAGAGAGAGAGAACTGATCATAGGCATAAAATAAAGGAAGCATACTTCATAAATATTGACACTCAATCTATCAATAGAAGAGACACCTGTTTCACCATTTCAAGGGGATGGACAAACTAATCTAAACAAAATTTAAACAATAAAATACTAAAGCATAGCACCTAACCAATTAGCATAAATTAGAATGCCCTCCCCTTATTAGTATCAACTGCATACAGCTATGAATATGAAGCCATGGAGCTTTGAAAACATTAAGCATAAATAAATATTAACAAATACAGCTTCTCTAACAAGTGTAAAAGTGCATAATTTTTGGGATTAATCTAACATAATTAATATTGTAAGGAATATTTTGATTTTTTGTAAAGTTTTTTATAAACATTTTTCTAAGTATTGTAATAATGCTGAAGGTATGTTGTTATTATTTAATGTTTTCATATAGAATATTGGACCAGAAAACATCTAAGAGTGACCAACGAGCAAATTGTCACTAGGTAAATCTTTGTAAAATATATTAATTATTATATGATGTATATTTTGTTATTTCTAGAATTGCTTGGAATATTTTTATAGTATTACCTTATC
The DNA here is from genome assembly GCA_028023455.1 of Epiperipatus broadwayi. Lineage (NCBI taxonomy): Eukaryota > Metazoa > Onychophora > Udeonychophora > Euonychophora > Peripatidae > Epiperipatus > Epiperipatus broadwayi. The sequence goes on from JAQFVV010006831.1 coordinate 165,879, forward strand.
ATGTGAGTGTATGAACATGTATGAGTACATTAATTACACATAAAACTTTGTTATTTTAAGGATATGAGCTAAAATTTTTGTAAAAAAAAGATATGCATAATATTTCTTTTATATTACTAATATAATATAATTTACTGATACATATAATTTTTATATGATTCTTTAATGGATGAATCTCATGTTAGAAATATTTTGAATATTGATTTGAATATCTTAAAAAAAAAAATCATTTGTATTTTTATTGCTGAGTTTTAAAAAGTGAATAAACCTTTTCTTGTTGTAGTTTTAGATTGTTTAAGTCATAAGTGAATTTTGTTTATTATTTAGAAATAATGCTAAATATTTTTGCGAGGTAGATTGTTAAATCTATTGTGAAGTTTTAAGTGATAGTGACCTTGGGATTATGAAAAGAAACCAATGGGATGCTTATATGTAGGATCTATGGAGAATAGGAAAGTAACTTATATTATTATCCTAGTAGTTTATGCAAGTATAGATAACGTAGCCCTGTGTCTTGTAAATATTTTTCATGGTTAGTGTCTCTATTGGTATTATGCATTTTAATGTTTGAATGAGCTGAATAAATAGCCTGGACATTATTAGTATATTTGAGGTCATTAGACAAAGAAGTCATACCTCTTCGTTTACACTGTATCCATGTAGATTATTTTATATATTTGATACTATTAAGTCAATACTCTAGTTGGTTCTTCATGCCTACTCATCGTATCGCTATCTTAATTTCAACAATTATTGCATCGTATAGCATTGTATTTATGAAGGAAAATAATAAATAATTTTGAATGTAGAATGTCATTTTGAAGGTAGATGAGATAGGTTTTTCTTGTTTTGGTATAGGTTAAAGTCAAATACAAATGAAGTTGAATATAAATGTTAACAGTGAATAATAAAAAATCATAGATATTTTCATATTTTTTAGTAAACTATTTTTAAGAACATAAAAAGAAATGATAATTTTTCACGAGATTTTTGAATAATTTTGATAATTAATTTTTACGTGTTAATGCATATTTTTAAGAAAAATAGAGACATTGAGAAGGAATAAACACAGAATAAAATGAATGCTTATATTTTTGTGAATATTGTTTTATGTTTTAAACATACATGAAACACACACATAGGGATTTTATTTAGAGTAGTGCCAAGCAAATTATATAAAAGAACATCAATTATATTATTTTATTAAAAACAATTATTTATTGAACGAACCAAGATAAATGTTTTTAAATAACATTAGCACTATCATATTAGAAGTTTAATTTATTATAAAAATTTATGAACATATTTTAAAAATGAATGTTACTTCGGTATTTCATGTTTTTATATCTTTATGTACACTTATAAAAACCATATGTTTTAATTATGTTAATTTATAAAAATTTTATTAAACTATAGATGTATTCTTAAATTAGTATTATTATTATTATTTTAAATAAATGTGCAAAAGTTTATAAGTCGTAGTAAAGGCTTATTTACTTGTTGATTTATTTATTTTTAATGTGAAAGTATGTAATTTATTTAAAATTAGCTTGATATTTTTATTAGGTTTTATCAGATATAACTGTAAATGTTGTATATAGTTTGTTAAAAGTATAGAATAATAAATTTTGTTAAATTTGTTTTTATAAAACTTTGTGTTATGTCGATTTATTCATCATTACAAATACATGATTGCCAGATACATCATTACAAATACATGATTGCCAGATATCAAAACAAACAATGTTTGCACAGTACAGATATAATTATTTATTTTAAAAATCACAATGCTTCAGAATATAATATATTTGAGAAATTTCTTTTTGCATTAATACTATTATTATGGTCATAATTAATTGCACAATTTATTGCATAGTATTATAACATTGTTGGTTGCCACATATGTTCAAATTATGTCAGATTATACCACATATTCTATTTAAAATGCCACATGATAACTAAAAGATTATATTATATTATTGTTGTTATTATCATTATTGTTAGTTACCATAATATGAACAGTGGATAAGATTAATAATTATTTAATGAGGAATAAGATTATTGTTATTATTTATTTATTATTATTATTAGTTAGGTGTAGTTGAAGATGATACAAAATCCCTTATCATACCTGACTACAAGATAGTATAAATTGATTAGAGTTATTGTAAAGAACCTGAGATAATTATAGTTATATTATTTAATAAAGAGATTAGAATTTATTTAGTAACATTATATTAAATTGATTGTTATTATTTTAAAGTCGCAAAAATGCTATAAATTCATTATTATTTCCAATAATAGGTGGGATAGTATTCTTAAGCCATCGAGATTGTATCCTGTGGGATATTGGCTCAATGTAATTCTTTACTGCTTGTACTTCACTTTATTGCCTCATTATTTATTAATATGTTATTTATTTTACTTTTTTAATAAACTGAACCATTTATTAATCAGTTAGAACTAGTTAAATAGTAGATATTATCATAGGATATTTTTATTATTGATTATAATAAGATTATATGTGTTTTAGTGGAGCATACAATCATTTTATCTGAGCTAGCTGTATTTTGCCTATCATTATATTTTCTGGATGGTGAGGGTACAATATATATATATATATTGAACCGTTTTCGAATATGTGAATTCGAAACACCGGTCTCTTAGGCAGAGAAGAACATACTTGGAGAGTATGTATGCCCAAACGATAGCTATAAAGTATATAACTAACATTACATTTCCAGGACATAGCTTCTTCTCGGCTGTTGAGTTGAACACCACATCCAAAGCACTTTTTTGTTTGTGTATAACTACGGGCACCAGCTGCTTATTCTAAAAGAATACTAAAAGAATAGACAAGGCACTTTGAACAGTGGCCACTAACTCAATGCCTAAATCCATGACTAGCCCAGCTATTTGCAATCACTAATAGATTATACTTAATTAGTGATTAAAAGAATTGATAAAAAAATTTGTTAAAAGAATTGATAAAAAGAATTGATCGACAAATAAAGTTTAATTTTAAAGATAATTTATTAACTAACATTTATTTACTAAATTTAAACATTTTATACTTCTAATAAAACACACGCATATTTTAAATTAACATTCTAAATAGTTTAAATATTCTTGAATATTTTCTTAACAGAACACTGGGAATTTATCTACTTTGACTAATAATATTGATATAAGGATCACACACATATTAACTCATGCACACATATAATAAAGTATTACATAGCATTTGAAATTTAATCACACATATTGTAACAGTCAAAACACGTGTATCTCGTTAACATATTGCAGAATTCGACCACCACACAGAACAGCAGCACCATCGAGTAGCGAAGCCACCGGTAATACTGAGTTCGAACATAGTTTATCGGTTCCACAATACAATCTACGGAATAACGCCTCTGATGTGACATAAGTAAACACTTCTTTAGGCATGGTGGTCAGGGAGATGCACGAGATTCATGGGTTTTGTTTCCGAGTTGGCCAACAATCAAACGAATATTAATTAACATATATAATCGAGGAAATGTCTATAATGGGCATCGAATAAATGAAAACTTAACTACAGACGTATATTTAGAATTATTTATTTACGTATTTAATAAAAGAAAACATTATTAATGTTATTAATCATATTTTAAATCCAAAGTCTCAACAGCTAATTGGTAATATTATATATATAAAAATACATTTATTTATAAGAAGCATTTATTTATATGAAGGTGTAATCTAGCTACCTAGGGTTCTCGATTGAGTATTTCTAATGTGTGCTGTAAGGAATTTATACTTTGCACTGCAAGAGTCATCAGTAACGGCGGACATACATTTATTTAATAAAATATTTATTTTACGACAAAGGGCAAACATTTATTTGAGAGTATATGATGAAGATAATGCCGAGGCGGAGTGATAGAGAGAATAATAAACTAAATAAAAGAACACGTGGTACGCTTTAGAAGGGCGATGTAAAATGGCAGCGCTGAAACTGCAATGCCGTGAATAAGTTATAAGGGTTTCGGGTTGGTCTCTGCCATGACCCGAAGAGGTAAGGTGTCACATGAGCATAACCAGGGACAAGCGGTCCGTGTCGCAATTTGCCAGCTGGCTGCATGACGGTCGTCAAGCCCTACGGGAACATTATCATGTCCGCTTGTGTAGGACGACTGGGGTTAATTCAACCCTCTAGAATCCGTAGCATTCACGGCGTGGAATGAGCCATCAGGCTTCAAAACGTAACACATGTATAATATCTAAAAGATTGTGGTAATATTTAACTAGATTTCAAACTCGGCCCAACATTATCACCGTTGACTGAAAGAAAATTGGTGACTCTCAAAGAAATGAAATTTACATAATTATTCATTAACATTTAATAATAAAAAAAAATCTAAAAAAGGAATTATTACAGCGAGTATGCCAGCTATTACGGAGTAGTAGACCCTGCATTACAATAACTGATTCTTCGAATGCGTGTCGATTTATATGAAATTTAAGTTATTTATAAAAGCAAATATTAATGATAATTCGACACGCATTCACTGTTCAAGCGATTATGGATTTAGCTTTAAAACTAAGATAATTATGAGAAGGTAATATTTCAATGATAATTATAAATGAAATGTAGATTTAAGAAATACACACCTAAGAAGTGATAGAGGGAGGGTAAGCTAGATTATGCGAGAAATTTACAGATTACATGAATTCTCAAATTTTAGTTTCTCAAAATTACAATTTTAACATTTAGAAGTTATACAAATAATAGGAGATGAGCTATAGCTTATTATTACTAGAGTACTCTATAATTTGGAATACACACACAGGTACCTGTTTTATAAGATGTTTTCGTCCATTGGTTTAATAGCAGATTGTTCGTAATTAGAAGTTTTCTTTCTTGTCCTGTGCATGTTGTTTTATTGATTTTTAACAGCAGCGGCTTTCTTGTTTATTTCAGGCAGCAGATCATTTTGGTGTTTTTACGATGGGCAAGGTGAAGCTCGGCATATGGTGGGCCATCTCCCGGTGGAGAATAATTTCGGTGCTTACTCGGTCATACCTTGCAGTATTAATTTATTTAAGATATTTTAGACGCTCCACTCGAGAGCAAAGCTAAAAATTCAAGTGAAAGTCTCCAGCAAGTCTAAGATGGCCTCCCTTTTTTATCTTGATCTCCAAGTTTTTTGTTGAGATATTTTTAGGTTTTACTTATCTTGCCCTCAGGATAATCAATGCTCTGCTGGTTTTAATTAAAAAAAATTTGCTGTGCTATTGTTTGTTTTTCTTTACATTCGCTAATTACATTCTTTTGGAATTTTGCTATAATTAATTTATTTTCTATCACTGACCGATGCTTTTAAATTTTCAAAGACAAAAGGGAATAAAATTATTTTAACTTTAATTAATTATTGCATCAGATTTTGTTAGACTTATTATTTAACGAAATTTAAACTAAACAACAAATACGAACTTTATAAAATTCAAAATAAATGATTATTATTACACAAAATTTATTTAACTAAAAGGAATCTAAATTATATTATTTTATCCGTATTTATTGCGCTTAATTTGAGATCGAAATGTGTGCGTGTTTATGTTGAATTCTACATATATTTATACATTTTTAATATTGTTACACACACAATTCGATACCAAAAAGTTTAAATTTGGGTGGGATAGACCGGTCAGTGAGAGACGACAGAAAAAGGTGAAACTTGAGATTCGAATACGAATCTCACTGTTTCATTTCCCCGTACTTCCCGTGAACAATTAAGGAAGAACAAAGGAGGCATGAAAGAGAAAAAAATTTACATTACATAATTGAAAGACGAAAAGAAAAAATTATTATTGTTTTTACAGATATTGAAATAGAGAAAGCAGAGATTTCATGAAGTAACGAACAATTTATATACCCGGATCTAGAATTTAAACTTTAATTTTAAAATGACCTAATTTGGCCGTGTCTGGTTAGCAATCATTATAATAATTAGTTAAACTGAATATATACATATACAAAAAAAATTCATAGAATAGGATTAGTTAAGATAATATATAAAAAAAATTTTTTAAGAGTAATAGTAATTAAATATACATAATATATATAAAAAAAAATTTTTTTTTTTTTTTTAAAACTCTATTCGACTAAAGTACAATCCATTCAACCAAATTCATTATACAAATTCATTTTAATATTTTCATACACGTTTAATCCGTCCTAATGGTCTAATATTTTTACAACCCCAGGTCAGGTGAATAATACCTACACGGTTTGAGATTACGGGCATTGTATGTTGTCCCTTTTATGGTATCTCCATCTTTTAATAAATATGCATTTGGGCCACATGTGTGATCAATTATAAAGGGTCCCCGGTACAAAGGAAAGAACTTTTTATATACTCTTTTATCCCAGTTACTTTGTTGAGAGTTCCGTACCCAAACATAGTTCCCGACCTGGAAATGTTGGCTTCTCCGATCTGCTCGTAATTTCCGTCCTGCCCTTTCTGTAAGGTGGCGGTGTGCCTTGCGTCTGTCAGCTTCAATATTGATTTCACGTTCATCCATGGGTAATGGCGTCTTGATCAGTACTGAATCCGCTTTACCAAAATGCAAACGTGTTGGTGTCATGCCAGTGGCCTCATTGATGGTTCCATTGATATATTGGAAAAATCTTTTCAGTTTGATTTACCCAGCTTCTGTGATTTTGGTGAACATGGGTCCTAAATAGTCGGTTTATTTCCCTCATAACCCGTTCACATGGGTTAGACTGAGGATTTCGAATTGAGGTCAGAATATGTTTAACGTTCTGCTGCCTCAACCAAGTCTTCCATTCTTGAGATGTAAAGGCCGATCCGTGGTCCGAGAGGATGGTGATCGGTTTTCCAATTTTGACGAACTGACACTTTTGTAGCACTCGAATTATGCAACGGGAATCTGCTCGCATCACAGGATAGGCCCAAGCATATTTTGAGAATAGATCATAAGTTACAAGTAAGTACCAGAATCTATGGTAGGATGGCAATGGGCCATAGTGATCGATCGCAAGTATTTCATTTGGTGCGGACGGAATGATAGAGGCACCTACTCCACTAAAGTTTCTATTTGATGGTTTATCTCTTGCACAAATAGCACATTTCTTGAGAGTATCCATCACATCTTCATATAGCTTTGGCCAGTGAAATTGTCGTCTTATAGCTTCTTCCGCTTTTCTAGGGCCATAGTGCCCTACTAAACCATGCATATACATGATGAGATGGTTTCTGAGGTCAGGTGGTACCAAGATTTTCCAGTAAATTTTATCTCCCACAATCTGCTGCTGCAGCAACCCATTTCTTATCCGGTATAGCTTCTTTCCTTGAGGTGTTGAGCAGCCTTGTATTGGATTTCCTTGCTGTTGTACAATTTGGATAAGCTTCTTATATAGCGGCTGCTGCTCCTGCCAATGTTGAAGGTTCCTTAACTTGTGTTCCATCTCCTGGTCCAGTACCATTGCTGCAATTACCAATGGCTGATCACTTATTATGGGGTTGTGTGGCTCCAGTTCTATAGGATGTCGACTTAATATATCGGCCACTGTATTCTCAGGCCCAGGGCAGTAGACAACTTTATAATGAAATCTTTGAAGTGAAAGACTCCATCTGATAAGGCGGTCATTGTTCAGGTAACTTTTATTTAGGAATTCGAGACACCGGTGGTTAGTAATGATAATCACTTCTGAACCCAGCAACATCTGCTTGAACTTATTGCATGACCACACGATTGCTAGTGTCTCTTGTTCCATCACGGTGTAGTTCTTTTCGGCTGCTTTCAGAGTACGGCTGCTAAAATATAGTATTTGGTGTTGGCCTTCTAGGTTGACTTGAAATAAGACCACGCCCAATCCCTTTTGACTACTATCAGTCTGCAAATAAAAGGGACAGGTAAAATCTGGGTAGTGTAACATCACAGTCTCTAAGAATCTTCTCTTTACTCGACTGAAGTCTTCTTCATGGGTCTTCGTCCATTCCCATCGGTGGTGAGGTCTTATCAATTCCACTAGTGATGATGTATTTTTGGCAAAATGGGGGTAAAACTTGTGATAGTAATTGCAAAGGCCCAGAAATGATCGAACTTGTTTTCGGTTCGTGGGCCTAGGGAAATTTTCAATAGCTGCGACCTTGTCAGGGTGAGCCCTAATTCCTTGACCATTTACAATATGGCCTAAAAAGGAAATTTCCCTCAATGCGAAAGAACTTTTTTTTAAATTAACAGTTATATTTTTCTGGGTGCATTCATCGAAAAATTGTTTTAAATCCTCCAGATGTTCTGCAATGTCTCTAGACGCAACGACTACATCGTCTACATAACATACCAATTTTTTTTAAACTTTCTGACAATACTTGGTCCAAACATCTCATGAGGCCAGCCCCGCTATTTATCAACCCAAACGGTACTCTCTTAAACATGTGGGTTTGCCCATTGTATCTGAACGCGGTATATTTTCGATCCTGGGGATGGAGAGCCATTTGCCAGTAACTGGCAGTTAGGTCAAGGGTGGAGAAAATATTCTTAGCAGTCAACTTGATAAATGTTTCTTGGATGGGTGGTGGGATGTCCCGCTCAGGTATAGTAATGTTGTTTAATGTCCTAGCATCGAGACACAATCGTATAGTTCCATCTTTCTTTTTGACTACGACTAACGGATTATTATAGGGTGATGACCCCTTTTCAATTACACCCCAGTCAATCATCTGCTTAATTTGAGCATTCACTTCTTCTTGATACTGAAATGGGATAGGGTATGTGCGGGTCTGGAAATGCATCTCTTCTTTTACTCGTATCCGATGGACGTAATCACTAATTTCACCTGGGACCTGAGAAAATATGGTACGATTTTCCGTAAGTAATTTTTGTAACTGGAATTGGTTCTCTACCTTGTCTAATGATGATCCCATAATTTTTTCTTGGATATCCTCATCAGGAATGGCCTCCAGACATCTTAATTGGATTTCTTCAGTTTGTTTATTTGTATCAAAACTAACCTGCTCTTGCTGGAAAGTTAGTATCTTTTTTTATAGTCCAGGATACATTCATGTTGGGTTAAGAAGTCGGACCCAATTATCACATCCTGAATTAGTCCTCTGATCACTAAGAAGGCGTGTCCTGCAGTGGCTTCTCCTATTGATATTTCCAACCAGACTTGATAGTTTTCAGTTCTGGTCGTCCTCCCATCAGCCAGTTTCATTTGGATTGGGCGAGCGGGAAGCCTGGGTATGAGTCCATGTTTTTCGTAATTTGTTAACCACTCTCTAGAAACACAGGAAATCTGGCTACCTGTGTCAAGAAGAATTTGTGCAACTGAGGCCCTGATTCTTGTATTAATAATTGGACAAGGGCCAATCTGAAGTCCCCAAGTGGAATCCTCTTCCTGGATGACCAATGTTAGGTTAGTCATCTCCACTACTTTCAGCTGCTGGCAAGATGAATGCTGGTACTGGTAATCTTTTACTGACGTCCTGCTTGATCGAGTTGCCATTTGGTTTCTGTCTTTCTCATTATGAATGCTAGTAGTCACTGATTGCTGTTGTCTGGTCTCCTGCTTCCATTCGTGACCTACTAGACTTTCAGACCAATGGCTGTCATCTAAAACCGCAAGAAATTCTCCCATCTCTTCCATGTCTTTGATACCACTTATGATCATCAGCTTTTGAGTAGTTACTGGCATATTTTGTTGAATTGTTCCAATGATCTGTATATCTGCCAATGCGAACGTCGTGAGAGATTTAAATCGGTTTGCTTGGCGGAGGAAAAACTGAGCATGCATTTCTCGGGGTACTGCTCCATATTTTTCATGAGAGAGCGTGTTGTATATATCAATTTGATGCTTGTCGGTTCCAATATTGTTTCATTAACGCATCTGTGTACTTCTCTATAGTTTTAGGTTTCCATTTCACCAGATCCCACCAGTCTTTGGCATAGCCCTGTAAATGGTAACTGGCAATAGCTATCTGTTCACCTGCTTCTGCCTTATGCACTTGAAAGAAACTTTGTAAGCTCTCTAAGTGGGCTTGAGGATTTTCTCCTGTCCCCCCTCCTCTAAAGATTTTAATCTGAATAATCTTTCCTAAATAGCTTTGAGGTCTAACCTCCTTTGTCCTTATATTTTCCCCCTCTTTATTGACTTGGGTTATTCTATCTTCTTTTGCTATTGTTTCTTGCATACTCTGTCTGATTATTTCCTCGATTTTCTTATCCATTTATTTATTTATTTTTCACTAGTAGCATTTAACTATCCCCCACCGGTATCTTGGCCCTATAATACTCTTTCATTGCCCTATCTCTATTCTACATTGCTGCCCTTAATATATTTAACATATATATTATAACTAACTATTAGTAACGCGTATAAGCCACTGCTGTCTATGACATATATATTTTTACTTTACTAAATTTTATTGTTAAAAACATAATAAGCTTCTGCTGTCTCATTTAGCTACTGATTATTATTATATATATAAAAAGATATTTCATTAGATCCGAGTATTTCATTCCTTCTTACATTACACACACATCCCTGCTTTCCTTAAATTTGTTATTACGCCTGCTGTCCCTTCATTCACTCGACCCACATTATTTCGATCGATTTACTTTTTTTTTTTTTATTATTTTTATCAAAACAAAATCATATATATATAAAATAATTAGCCAACTCAGCAATGAACGCTAAAGAAATTTATCTGCGTTATTTTTGCTCAGGGTATCTATGGGTTTTATGCTCGAAGCCTCACGTTGGAAAGCGCCAAACGCTAAAAAAAATTTTAACTATTTAACAGTCAAAACACGTGTATCTCATTAACATATTGCAGAATTCGACCACCACACAGAACAGCAGCACCATCGAGTAGCGAAGCCACCGGTAATACTGAGTTCGAGCATAGTTTATCGGTTCCACAATACAATCTACGGAATAACACCTCTGATGCGACATAAGTAAACACTTCTTTAGGCACGGTGGTCAGGGAGATGCACAAGATTCATGGGTTTTGTTTCCGAGTTGGCCAACAATCAAACAAATATTAATTAACATATATAATCGAGGAAATGTCTATAATGGGCATTGAATAAATGAAAACTTAACTACAGACGTATATTTAGAATTATTTATTTACGTATTTAATAAAAGAAAACATTATTAATGTTATTAATCATATTTTAAATCCAAAGTCTCAACAGCTAATTGGTAATATTATATATATAAAAATACATTTATTTATAAGGAGCATTTATTTATATGAAGGCGTAATCTAGCTACCTAGGGTTCTCGAGTGAGTATTTCTAATGCGTGCTGTAAGGAATTTATACTTTGCACTGCAAGAGTCATCAGTAATGGCGGACATACATTTATTTAATAAAATATTTATTTTACGACAAAGGGCAAACATTTATTTGAGAGTATATGATGAAGATAATGCCGAGGCGGAGTGATAGAGAGAATAATAAACTAAATAAAAGAACACGTGGTACGCTTTAGAAGGGCGATGTAAAATGGCAGCACTGAAACTGCAATGCCGTGAATAAGTTATAAGGGTTTCAGGTTGGTCTCTGCCGCGACCCGAAGAGGTAAGGTGTCACATGAGCATAACCAGGGACAAGCGGTCTGTGTCGCAATTTGCCAGCTGGCTGCGTGACGGTCGTCAAGCCCTACGGGAACATTATCATGTCCGCTTGTGTAGGACGACTGGGGTTAATTCAACCCTCTAGAATCCGGAGCATTCACGGCGTGGAATGAGCCATCGGGCTTCAAAACGTAACACATGTATAATATCTAAAAGATTGTGGTAATATTTAACTAGATTTCAAACTCGGCCCAACATTATCACCATTGACTGAAAGAAAATTGGTGACTCTCAAAGAAATGAAATTTACATAATTATTCATTAACATTTAATAATAAAAAAAATATCTAAAAAGGGAATTATTACAGCGAGTATGCCAGCTATTACGGAGTAGTAGACCCTGCATTACAATAACTGATTCTTCGAATGCGTGTCGATTTATATGAAATTTAAGTTATTTATAAAAGCAAATATTAATGATAATTCGACACGCATTCACTGTTCAAGCGATTATGGATTTAGCTTTAAAACTAAGATAATTATGAGAAGGTAATATTTCAATGATAATTATAAATGAAATGTAGATTTAAGAAATACACACCTAAGAAGTGATAGAGGGAGGGTAAGCTAGATTATGCGAGAAATTTACAGATTACATGAATTCTCAAATTTTAGTTTCTCAAAATTACAATTTTAACATTTAGAAGTTATACAAATAATAGGAGATGAGCTATAGCTTATTATTACTAGAGTACTCTATAATTTGGAATACACACACAGGTACCTGTTTTATAAGATGTTTTCGTCCATTGGTTTAATAGCAGATTGTTCGTAATTAGAAGATTTCTTTCTTGTCCTGGGCATGTTGTTTTATTGATTTTTAACAGCAGCGGCTTTCTTGTTTATTTCAGGCAGCAGATCATTTTGGTGTTTTTACGATGGGCAAGGTGAAGCTCGGCATATGGTGGGCCATCTCCCGGTGGAGAATAATTTCGGTGCTTACTCGGTCATACCTTGCAGTATTAATTTATTTAAGATATTTTAGACGCTCCACTCGAGAGCAAAGCTAAAAATTCAAGTGAAAGTCTCCAGCAAGTCTAAGATGGCCTCCCTTTTTTATCTTGATCTCTAAGTTTTTGTTGAGATATTTTTAGGTTTTACTTATCTTGCCCTCAGGATAATCAATGCTCTGCTGGTTTTAATTAAAAAAATTTTGCTGTGCTATTGTTTGTTTTTCTTTACATTCGCTAATTACATTCTTTTGAAATTTTGCTACAATTAATTTATTTTCTATCACTGACCGATGCTTTTAAATTTTCAAAGACAAAAGGGAATAAAATTATTTTAACTTTAATTAATTATTGCATCAGATTTTGTTAGACTTATTATTTAACGAAATTTAAACTAAACAACAAATACGAACTTTATAAAATTCAAAATAAATGATTATTATTACACAAAATTTATTTAACTAAAAGGATTCTAAATTATATTATTTTATCCGTATTTATTGCGCTTAATTTGAGATCGAAATGTGTGCGTGTTTATGTTGAATTCTACATATATTTATACATTTTTAATATTGTTACACACACAATTCGATACCAAAAAGTTTAAATTTGGGTGGGATAGACCGGTCAGTGAGAGACGAGAGAAAAAGGTGAAACTTGAGATTCGAATACGAATCTCACTGTTTCAATATCAATAGTTCATTTATGTATGATATAGAGTTCATATAATTAGACTCTTGAAAGATTCGTACGAATTAATGCAATGCAATGGCTATTACAGTATAAATGAAATAAGCAAATGTTTTACCTAGGCTTTTGAATGTAGACGTAGAATTTTGTTCTTTGGAGGCTGCTTTCGGTGAACATGTTTCCATTATGAATGCTTACCAGCTGGCTGGGACATTTCCTTGCTGAGTTTCCTGATTTTCACGATTATTACTATTGGAGACAATTAGATATTGACAGAGATTTTCTAAGTTGTTACATTGACATTATTTCACTGGCAGATCTTGCTGTTCTCATCGGACTTTTTAGGCTGTGGAGAGGCGTGAATTCCCAAAATCTTCTCAACACTGCATTTTGTTTGTTAACTGACTCAATTAATTTCTAAACTGCACTACTCAATTACTTTTGTGAACTGATTCCTGTCTGATAAAAAAAATCTATTTATATCTGCGACATGTTCTCTTCGTAATATCTCCTGCAAAGATCTGTTGTCAAATTCCAGTGATAATCATTTGATAAACATGTTTTGGAAGATTGCTTAATTAGTAATAGCCATGCAATAAAACGTGTTGTTTTATTTTATTAATAGCCATTGACGTGTTTTTAATGATAATCTTCTTTTATTTCACATACATTTTATTTATTTACAAATCGCACATATATACGCACATATATTTTTAATACAATTTACTATTTAGTTTTAACATTATTTTTTCTTTAATTAAACTTGAATGAAAAGAGATTTGTATGTTTTAACTTTTTAAATTATATTTTTATGAATACTAATAAAAACTCTTTTCTTCCTTTTATAACCCTTAGTTTAATTTCTCTAACGAAACACCTTTCTCCCCTTCTGATTAATTAATTGTAGCTTTTTTATTTCAAAACTAACGCAAGAAAACTATTTGATTCTTATCCTTTTCTAAAACAAACTGCAATAAACTCTTCAACGTTTAATTTTATGTTTTTCTTTTATGAACGATTATTTTAATAATATAATTTTAGATAAAATTATATGTGCCTATATCAATATAGGTACAATATATATATATATATATATATATATATATATATATATATATATATATATATATATATATATATATATATATATATTATAAGTATAATAGACTCATATTAAATATTACTTGTTTTCTTAGTTGTGTATGCAACCGGCTGGTATATTAGTTTTCCCCATCCCCCAAGATATATAAGTTTTATCAAGATTTCAGTATATTTTATATCAGATTGAAAATTTATAAATATCAACTTGTCATCATCATCATCATTATCAAACATTATCAATCCACTGCATGATGAAGGTCTCTCCAAGTTTAATCCATCTTCTCCGATCTTTAGCTTCTCTTCTCCACATCACCCCTGCACACTTTCTTATTTTATCCATCCATCTCACATGTGGTCTCTTTCTGGATCTTTTACAATCTCTTGAAATCCAGTTTAAAATTTCAATTGTCCATCTATTATCATCTCTTCTAGCAATATGCCCAGCCCAACTCCACTTCAATCTTTTAATTTTTTCGATGAGATCAGTAACACCTGTTTGTTCTCTTACCCATACATTGCATTTTCGATCTCTTCTTGTTACTCCCAACATACATCTCTCCATACTTCTTTGGGTGGTCTGAAGTCTCTGTATTGCTCTTCTATTAAGTGTCCAAGTCTCAGATCCATAAGTAAGAACTGGTAAAACACATTTGTTAAAAACCTTCCTTTTCAAACACATAGGCATATTTCCTTTTAGTATCAAGTTATTTCTACCAAAATCACTCCAACCAAGTTTAATTCTACGATTAATTTCCTCCATTATGTTTCCATCTGTATTAATAATCTGACCAAGGTATTTGTAATTGTTAACTTCTTCTAATTCATCATAATCAATCTTTATTTTCATATTTTGAGCAAATTGATTAAACATTACTTTAGTCTTTTTAACATTTATCTTTAATCCTACTTTCCTACTTTCATCTGATAACTCCTGCAACATTTCCTGCAGCTTTGAAGCATTATTTGCAAAAACAATTACATCATCTGTGAAATCTAAATGACTTAAATAATCTCCATTTACTTTCACTTCTTTAGTTTTCCATTTTAATCCACAAAATAATTTTTGCAGCACTGTTGTAAAAGGTTTTGGAGATATGCCCTTGTCTTACACCTTTCTCAATGTTGACTTTCCCAGTATCATTGTGTAATCTAATTGTTGCTGTTGCATTTTTATAAATATTTGTTAAAAATATGACAATATCCTGAATCTATACCTTGATGATCCAATGGTTTAATCACTGAAGAAATGTTTATAGAATCAAATGCCTTTTCATAATCTACAAATCCAAAACATAATAACAACTCATATTCATTTGTCCTTTCTGTAACTTCTCTCAATACCTGGATATGATCTACTGTAATAAAACCACTTTTAAATCCAGCTTGTTCTCTTGGTTAGTGGAAATCCAATGTTCTCTGTATACGAGTTGTAATTATCTTGGTAAAATTTTTATATAAAACTGATAAAAGGCTGATAGGTCTATAATTTATAATATCTTCTTTATCACCTTTTTAAAATATTAATATTATTACTGCATTCTTCCAATCATCCGGTACATCTTTATCATTTAGACATTTGGTATATAACTTTGCTAAAAAAAATTTCTATTTCTTCAACTGCTTCTTTTAATATATCAACTATAATTCCATCATTACCTGAAGCCTTTCCTTTCTTCATACATTTAATTGCATGTCTCACTTTTTCATTTAGAATTCTGGTCAATTCGGAAGATGTAATAGATATAGGAGGTACTTGTTATATAATTCTTGATAAAAATCTACCAATTTCATGATGTCATTTCTCTTTTTAGTATTAATTCCATCTTTTTTTCTTATTGCAGATATAAATTTTCTACCAATACCAAAATGTTGTTTTACATTCTTAAGACTTTTATTTTCTTCTACAGCTTTCCTTGCTAGTTCACAGTTATACGTTCTTATATCATTTTCAACTCTTTTCCGCACCATTTTACAAAATTCGAGATATTCAATTATTTTTAATGCATCGTTTTTGTATACCTTCATATTCCTTCTTTTCTTCATAAATTCTCTAGTCTCAGTAGAAATTTTATTGGTCAATTGCTGCTTTTTTTTACCAGCTATCTTTGTTGCAGTTTTTAAAAGTGTATCAGTTATTTTCATATTAATTTCATTCAAATCTAAATCATGTTCAAAATCTACTAATACTTGAAACCGATTTGTAAGTTCTAATTTAAATTCATTAGAATGTTTCTGAAGATTAGGAATATCAACTGTAAATATTGTTTTTCTTAATAATTTTTGTCTCTCTAGTTTTACATTAACATTACACACTACTAATCGATGATCACTTCCTGTGTTAAATTTATTAAGAACATTACAATCTTGAAATATGTATTTCCTGTTAGTCAAAATATAATCCAATTCTGCTGTTCTGTCATTTGGATGCTTCCATGTCCATTTCCGTTTAACATTTTTCTCAAAAAAAGAAAAAAAGAATTCATAATATAAAGTTTTTCTTTTTCTGCAAACTCCACAAGTCTATGTCCTCTCTCATTTTTATTACCATAACCAAAATTACCTACAGCATTTTCATCTTTCATTTGTTTACCAATTCTAGCATTAAAGTATCCCATAACAATTTTAAAATGTTGTTTACTCTGATCAAAAGCCTTTTGTACATCCATATTATGTAGTTAATTGATATATAAACTGATATAGATAGTACTTATCTATAATGTTATTTTAGTTGTAAGAAAAAGAATTTACATTGTGCATTTTTGTTAAATAAATGTGTTGAAAACGTATAATGTAGCAGAATTATATCGAAGATGATAGAAATACAAGATTTAACATTTAGGAAGCCCAAGCATTGCCTGTTGTAAAAGAATATTAAATATTCTAGACAGCATGGTCAGCTAAAAGTCTTAAAGATGTTAGAGGTAGTTTGTATTAATTACAATTTCTAATTTTGAGTTATGAACTCTATTAATTTGCCTTAGAAGTTTTGTCTTTCTAGATAAGTGTTAGGTACTGTAAAATATTATAGTTGTACTGGGTTATGTTTAGGGTTGGGGTTAAGGTTAGGTTTAGAGTTATGGTTGAGTTTCATCAATACTAAATACCCATTCTAGTGATTATGACTATTTTTTTAATCCATGTTTCAATTTTATTCACTCATGCCAAAATTTTATATAATTTATCATTTTTGCACTTTCCAAAATTAAATGACTTTTAAAATGTATTCATATTGAACTAATCGTTTCAATTAATTCACATAATTTTTCACTCTAATGTTTTTTACTATTGTTCCATACTATCGAATATATATATCAAATTTTTATAAGCTTATATTTCCAGCACATATACACAGCCAATTACGGTGTTTTAATTAATACATAAATGTTTCACAATGAACCGTTATCAAATTACAAATTACTACATGTTATCAACATTTTTCTTATTATATATATATAATGACCTTTTTTTTTCAAATTTAAATTTCTTTAATCATAACTTATTTTTAGATTTTCGAATATGAAATATAACGTATCATTCTTATATTTTCAAGTGTATAGTTTCAGACAAGAATTTAAATTACCTCTAAAATGCATTTGACTGAACGTAATATTAAAAGGAATTATTGGCTGTTTTTTTTTGTTTTATTCTTAATAGATGTATTTTATTAACCCTTGCTTAGGGATATGAGAGTTCGACGCTTAACTAAAGGCTAACCCAGACACTTCCAAGGCACATAATAACTATAACTAATGATAATACAAGTGCTTCTTTTTTTTTTGGCAAAACTATAGCTAACGATAATACAAGTGCTTTTTTTTTTTTTTTGGCAAAATATATCAGACAATAAATACATTTTTTCAGCAGACAACAATTTACGCACAACAAACATACATACATACACAATATATATATAATTTAAATTACAATAACAGTGTATAAAAAATAATTTATAAACATTTTTTCGGTATAAAATGGCAGTTTCTAACAGTTTTCTACAGGTGTATACTCAACAAAAAAAAAAAGGTTTAATCACGAGGTTGTTAATTGACGGATGCTGGTAATTTGAATAGTTTTTCACTTTTGAGGCTTTCTAGCTAAAAATTGATAGCCATTTACCAATCAAAATTGAATGGCTATCTAAGTTTATGTGAACCCACTACGTAAAAGAAAAATTCTAAATTTAATTATATTTTACCCCGCAATGATTCGAACTCAGATTATAGACTTGAATATGGAGGAAAGCACTATTAGAGGAAGGTACAAACAATTAAAAAATTAAATAAATAAAAGCAGATATGAATTAATATTAATCTAATTGTCCAATCAAATTTTTTGCTCCGTAATTTTTCCAACCAAGGGATTACATAAACAATTACATAAACAATTACTTCTTACTTGGCAGGTCTGTTGTCAGGAATACTTCTTTCAAGAGAAATTCTGTCACTCGCGTAAATATTAAAACCTTCTTTTAAAAAAAGTGCCCCAGATAATTCCTTTTCCTCTCCGTTTAAAGAGACGTTAAATGCTTCTCCTAATTCTCCGGCTCCAGGAATTACATCAAAACTTAGCGGAGAGCTGCTGTTATCGATTACCTCGTAATAATAATAAGGCAATCGATGTACTATCGATTGTTGTATATAGAAAAGTGTTCTATTCCTTCGTAGTGAGTCTCTGATATCTTGATAAATTGATCCGTTGAATACTGGAAGTGTTATAATCTTGTTAGATTTATGAAAATTCTTTAACGACAAATTGGTATTAAAATTTATAAAAACCTCTAAGAGAAAAATAAAAATAATAAATAAACAAATGTATCTCCAAATACGTTTTAAACTAAACCGCATTTTCTTTTTGTAATAATCAAACATTTTGGCACGTGAGTAGCCTAGGTAAACCATGCTCGTGACGACAATGTGGCTTTCAATGCTCAATAAAATTAATAAATTTTATTATTAAATTTGTAATAAAATAATAATTATGCAACAAAATGCATATTGTTATTATAAGGGACCTATAATTTATAAGTATTTTAAACATTAGGAGTATAATACATATGGTTTAGATTATATTTAAATACAATTTATATTATCTGTACTGAACTTAAATCTGAGTTCAAATCCCTTCTAATTACATAAAGTTCAGTATAGACAAATATTTATATTACATATTTTGCCTGTATTCTGCCCATTCCTCTTCTGTGTATTAAATGGACATGTTCATGTTAGTCCTATATGTGAGTGGTCAGAGTGAATTAAAATCAACATGGGTACAACAATAATATTGGCATCAACAATGGCTTTGAGCATTCCACCATCAGATTTTCAAACAAATAAATGGCTGAAGAGATGGAGGATGGAGAAGATTAAAGCCTGAAGTTTGAAGATTTGTTATTTTAATATAAACTGAGTATATACGTGTGTGGGAGATGATGATCTGGTCCAACAGGTAAGTAGTGGTTTAGCATGAAATATTTTCACATGTATGTGGGCATATGTATCAATTGTGTACAATGGAGTGGATAGCTATAGGGAGTTTGAAAGTCTCAGTTCAAATCCATTAGGTAAAATAATCAATAGAATAAACTAAGTATATCCTTTCATAATTAAATCATTAACAAAAATTGAATTACAAATTTACTACCAATGATTTTCCTGCAAAGGCAGATTTATCAAATGCAACGTAAAAGAAAACAAATATATACAAGAAATAATTTCTCATAATTTTAACTCTTCTTCCAATAACCTTCCATATCAAACGTAAAGGTTTAAGATATGTTATTAAACCTGACAGCTATCAGCCAGTTACTCATAACGTAATTGCTTTAAAGAGTTTTTAGATTGCATTAGTACAGATCACCTATGGTAAATCTAGAGCACACCTATCAGAGATTAGCATAAGAAAATTTTGGTAGCACACATAAATGATGTTATTAGCTTATATTTTATTAAAACTATTTACTAATACTTATTCCAAGTAAGAGAAATTAACAAAAATTGACTTTTCTTACCCATAATGCACTCTTCATCACATCCAAAACAACATTTTAAAATTATCATGGGAAGATATTAATGCTAGAATTGATAAGCGTTTGAAAGCAGAAAGTGCTAAAGTAAGTTTAATTACGGTACTAGGAATGAGCGAGGATACATATTTATGGATTTTGCCGAAAAATACAAATTGTATGATATGGATTCTTTGGGGTAAATGCTAAAAAAATTGGACCTAGAAGCAAATAAATGAAAGTATAGCAAGACTGAATTATATTTGAACTAACAAAAAATAATATAATATTTTTAATAGGTTCAACACAGGAAATGATTATCAATTAATGAGATATAAAATACATGTTAATGCAAAAATTATATATATATAAACTACAAATAAAATGTCTGTCAATTAAAAAACTATTGTAATAACAATAAAAATAATAAATATAACGGTAATAAACTATTATAAACAGTCTTTCAATACGCAGTACGGTTAATTCCTTAACCCGCATCATTTGCCTTCCGTTTTGCTTCTTGAATTTAACTTAGCAGTTGATGCAGGTTAAGTAATTAACCCATTAAATTCAAACAACAAAACGGAAGCAAACGTTTGCTTCCGTTTTGTTGTTTGAATTTAAAGGCAGTTGATGCAAGTTAAGAATTAACCGAAAGTCATTCTGCAAATTGAAAAACAGTTTATAACAGTTTATTGGCGTTATATTTATTATTGCTATTGTTATATATATATAAACAATATTCACAGTTGATAGTCTTAATTTTCTGGAAAGTTCCAATATTAAAACTTGCAAATCGTTTTAAAATATTAACAAATTTTGATGACAGTTCAGATTTGAATGAAATCAATAAGAAGATAGTTGATACTCTATTAAAAACTGCAACAAAGATAGCTAATACTTTATCAATAAATTTTCCACTGAAACAAGTTAATGTAAGACCAAATAAATGAGTATGAAAAATATATAATGATGATCCTTTAAGAAGAATTGAATATTTAAAGTTTGTAAAATGGTATAATGATAAAAAATATATATAATTATGAATCGACAAGAAAAACTATACAAAGAAAAATGTCAAAAATTTAAAACATATTGGTATCAGAAGGAAAGTTTTAGCTGTAAGAAAAATAAAGGGAACTATTACTAAAAACAAAGATGACATTATGAAATGTCTGGAAGAGTTTTATTTAAAAAAATGTATAGTATTAAAAAACAACAAAATAAAGTAACCTCTACAATTATTACATTTTCTAAATTACTAAGCCGAGAGGTCAGCGCAGGGGCCTTGCAAGCAAACAGTTGCTTGCAGACAGTTGTTGCGGGTTCGCTTCCGGCCGATGGTATGACATTTGGAAAAAAAAATGAAAAAGTGAAACATGCAATTAAAGATAAATATTATTATTGATATTTTTAAAAAAAATGGTGAAAAAATAGAAACATTGTAGACAAAATTATATACTAAATATCTAAATGAAAAAGATGTAACTATTAATAATTATTAATATATTTATTAAAATATATAACATCAATGGTATGCGTGCATAAAATTTGATCCTTATAAATCAAACTGTAATAATATGTAAAAAAATTTGCAGTAAGTAAAATAAAAACTTTATAAAAACAAATGTAGCATGCTTCCGTTTCTAAAAAAGTCACGCTTTGTCACTGATATATATATATATTGAGCCGTAACATTATGCACATCCCACCACCTATCATATGTTATATATATATAAGATTTTAAGCATTGAAATGCCTAGTCGATGTCCTCCTTAATCTTCATATCACCATATAAAGAATATATATTTCTGTTTAATAGTTATAAATATAAATGTAGAAGATAATAATGATTTAGTATGATATATTTTTATCATCTTAAACATACGTATGCTATTTATTTAATATTTTCATTTTTAAAAACATTGCTCAATTTTAAATAAATAGGTTTCACTACAATAGAAATAAAAATGACATTTCACTTCCAAGAATAAAGCCATGATTTAAATCTATTTCATGAAATCATTTTTTACACATACATATTTCAGTAATAGGCCCTAATAAATAAAGAATATATTACCCTAAAGATGTGTATAAATTTTTTGAGTATGTATATACTTATAAATGATATTAAAATTAATTTAATTATAACAATAATTGCTTAGCAAATTTTATAAGCCACCCCTCGCCTCGAGTGAATCATGTATAACAGCGGAGAATATTATGTTATTAGGAAACAGAAAGAGAGTCAACAAGCCATGTTGTTAAAAGAAAAATTCTTGTTCTCCATGCTTCTGAAGTGTGTTCTTTTCATATATAAATATTGCTTATTTTGAAAAGTTTTGTTTCAATTAAATTTTCCTTACTGTCTGCTCAATAAGGCAAGTCTAACCTCAAATTAAGGCTCAATACCAACCAAAATGCAATTAATATCACCTTATAGAGAATTCATTCTCTCATGTGTCATAGCATCAGCTGTTGCTGACCTCTCGACCACCGATGCTTGACAGAGAATTCATTCTCTTTCATTGGAAATTACAAATTTACGCATTAAAATTTGAGTAACATATTGAAGCAGTCGGATCTGAGTTTGATCCTAGCTTCATGATCTCTAGACATAAGCCCACTTCAAACCCTAGTACTAACCTTAAATTTCCAATGCAATGGGGCTTTATACGTTCAATCCACGCTAGTTTCCATAAAGAATAACTTATTTTATAAATGCGTATTAAAATTAATTCTTTCAGATTTAAATTGATCAATTCTATTAATAAATTCATGATAGAATTATTCATGAATTTATATATTATAACTGCATGGATTGTGCATATATATTTGTAAATATTTAAATATATATAATTGTTTAAAAGTTTCATTGCCTCGGAATGTTTGATTTTATTTTTAAATAATTTGTTAAAGTTTTATATGATTAAAAGCTACATTCTTTCAATAAGCTTTCAGATTTTCTTTTTCCGAAAACAACAGTTAAAATTTTATTAATTAGAAAAAAAGATAAGGATTTCCTAATTAAAATCATTTTCTGATTTTAAGAATTCATTTTCTAATTAGAAAATGAATTCAAGTTAATGAGTTTGAAAGCCTTATCAAAGGAATGTATCTAAAAACAACCAGTAAATCTAAAAACATTGATAATGAAAGAAGCGCAAGCCTGAAGGCATCAAATACAGTAGTATATATAGCTCTGAAAAGTTTGGGAAAAAAAAACCATCTTTGTTGTAGAGAAGTGCAGTAAACTCTGTGCGTTTTAAATAGTGTTTCGATCATGGTAAGGGGCTAAACATCAGGAATCTGGCTATTGGTTCCTAAAGTCCCCTGAAAATCTTCAATGGAGCTGCTAAATTCTTTCTGGACAAATCAGGTTGCCAAAATCAAATAAAATATCTGTTCAAGTAATCAATCAAATGGTGCCTACATTTTACCAACTCGGACGTGTAACCTAAGGGAACCAGCCCCGGAAGAAATGGGTAATATATTTCCATAATAAACCCTAAACCATCTGGCCAGTTTCCGAACTTTACTTTACACTCCCTTTAAGAGCTCTTTCATTCATTTATAATGTAATAATACTCTGTGTAAAACCTTTTATTTATGCTATTTTAAATTAGTAATTCTCTCAATCTCTAGTCTTTAAATTTAACTTTCCTTCATTACTATGGCAGTTCATTTATTATATTATATATATTTAGTGTGTGATTTATTAATGTTGCTATTTTTAATTATATGCCAATAATCCTTCGACTCGATGATCTCCCTCATTTCCTTTGCCTTATGCAAGTAATATAAGATTAAATTCTGATAGTTAATTCTCGCCCATTAGAACTATATTTATACAGTTTGATCAATCATCGAGTCGAAAGAAATTATTAAATTGATTGTTATTTTATCATTAGCTAATAATAAATTATTAGCTCCGTCTCTAATCTATGCCACCGCTATTTTCTCGTTTCACTAATATTTACTTATTTATTCATATATAATCTTAAAATGTTTTTTGCAAAAGGCCGATAAAGGAATCGAATAAATATATTCTAATTCAACTTTGTTATTTTATTTAAGATTGAGGAAGGGCACGATGTTTGGGGCATAATTAATATGATTTACAAATACTTTAAAATAGTTTTCATTAAAAGCTCGTTTGACTTTAATTAATTGATCAAGTCATCATGTAGAGCATTTTATATGGGTTTTAGTATTCAAACGATGACTATCAAGTCATCATCTTCGAACGTTGCTGACGTAGGGCAATCTTCCACTCCGTTAGGCTGGTCGGTGATAATTTCTGTTATTTTAAATTATCGAGGAAGAAAGCACTTCCTCTCCTGTTCATATTATTCAAAGGGCATAAGACTTGTAAGATCAAGCTGCCACAAGACTTTGATTATCGACTAGCCATTGTCTTTCAATTTCACTTTATAGCTCATAATTCGTCAGCACCGTTACCTCTCTGTTCCAGTAAAGCTCACTCTGATGCTCGTAATTCGTGATGAAGTGATTTAAATTAAAGTCCAACAAATTCTCAGTTATATTTAGTTAAATAAGTTTTCTAATAAAGATTAAAGTTATGCCCTAAAATACGTATCTTGCTCTTCATGAATGGATTTGCGAATGTGAAAATAAATCTCACATTCTGTCGTAATAAAATTAGAGTAAAAATTTCTTTTACTAATGAATACCTTTATCTGCCTTTTATTTCTTGTTGGGGGCATAGACATAGACTTTCAAATATTGCGTAATATTTATTGGCATATAATAAGGACCACTGCTCGTGTTATAATAATAAACTTTGTTTAAGGACTAAAATTAATTAATATAATCATTATTTAAAACTCAAACAAAACAAACTATTATTATTAAATATTTTCTAAACACACTCAGTTTCTTAGTGCTTAATTCTTTCATAATTATTTTAATGTTAATACTCGCTGTCTGTGTTGGCAACCCGAACATATACATATGATTTGATTTAAAATTATTTTAGTCATTTATTATCAGATATTAATGTCAGTTCAGGGGTCTCTGATCCTCACCAACCATTGAGCTAGTTTCTTGGCACATAGCACTGTGCTGTCGATTTAGATTTCTACTAATCTGAGCTGTTGAGTGGGTTTGAATTCAGTTTTGGTTCAGCTGAGTTTGAATCCAACTTGCAGTGTAGGTGGTGGGTTTTTTGACTGGTACATGGTTATGTTTTTGTCTGCCTAACCGTTGTGGCTTCGATTTAATAAACCCCACACCTGTAGACAGTAATTATGATCTTAGTTACTCAGTCAACTGAGATCTCGATAAATTAAATGTTTCTATATAGTGTGATATTTTAAAGAGTGTTGTATATATATATATAAGAGAAAAGTTATGTGATCCATAATGCATAACTGAAATGATTTAATAAATTAAAATGTCATTTTGTAAATTTTTTTTTTATAAAAATGTTTTCAAGATGATTTTTTAAATGTGCGTTAGTAAAAGATTCGTTAGCCAGAATAATTATTCAAAGAAAAGTAATAAGATAGAATATATATATAAATTAATTATACGTGTACTATATCAGTATATATATATATTATACGTTTGTGTTATACGCATTCGTGACAGTAGGAAAAATATCGTAAGAAAAGTAGTAAGAGTCCATAGATCAAAGCAAGGGGTAAAATAAATGAAATATTTTGTCTGTGTCAAAATTAATTATATGTATCTCAGTTTTATAATTAAAAATATCCAATATGATATTATGTTAAAAGTTTTAAATTTCAAAGTATTGCTTGCTAGCACATATATTAAATGTTCGCTCCGTATTCTTAGTAGCCTCAAAGTAGGCAAAGACCTTCAAACTGGGAATTATCTGTCAAGCAGTCCGATGCAGTGTGACATTACGCTTAAATGACAATAATTTCTAGAGTAACCTCAAAGCAGGTGAAGACCTTTTGTGTACACCAAGCAGCCAGATGCAGTTGGCAAAATGCTTAAATGGTTTACATGCTTTTATGCTAGCAAGATTAAAAATGATATCAACAAATAAAAGTTCTTGTGTAATATTAATTTTGACATTTTTTTCCTTTGTGTGTGAAAGCCTCATGCTTAGTAAAAATGAAGTAGTGAACTCCTATGTTTAAACTCAGGTCAGGAATGCATCTATTGTTATTAAATAATAAATACTCATCATCAATAAAACTGTTTTATCAAAAATTAAGTCAGTCATATGTGGTTTGGGGGTCAAAAGGTTATATCACATGCCCTATTGATCTCATTTTGCTCACTGGTGCCCATATAAATAAATTTGTCAGCAAATTTGATTGTCAGCACAGTAGTGGGTCAGTTGTCTAAATAATGAAAACCAAATGTGTCCAATACAATTACTTGTACTACCTGCTAATATATATATATTGAAACAGTAAGATTCGTATTCGAATCTTAAGTTTCACCTTTTTCTGTCGTCTCTCACTGACCGGTCTATCTTGCCCAAATTTAAACTTTTTGATATTGAGTTGTGTGTGTAACAATATTAAAAATGTATAAATACATGTAGAATTCAGCATAAACACGCACACATTTCGATCTCAAATTAAACGCAATAAATAGGGATAAAATAATATAATTTAGATTTCTTTTAGTTATATAATTTTGTATAATTTTAATCATTTATTTTGGATTATAAAGTTCGTATTTATTGCTTTGTTTAAATTTCGTTTAATAATAATTCTAAAAAAATCTGATGTAATATTAATTAAAAGTTAAAATAATCTTATGTTCCCTTTTTGTCTTTGAAATTTAAAAGCATCGGTCAGTGATAGACAATAGATTAATTAAAGAAAATTCCCCAAAATGTAATTAGTAAATGTAAAATGTAAACAATAGAATGGCAGCTTTCTTTAATTAAAAACCAACAAAATGCATTGATTATCTTCAGGGTAGATTAAGTAGAACCTAAAAATATCTTAACAAAAATGTGAGAGATCAAGATAAGAAAAGAGGCCATCTTAGACTTTCTGGAGACATTCACTTAAAAACTTTAGCTTTGCTCTCGATCACTGAGAGTCTCCCAAAAATATAAAAATAATTTGTTCCTGCCAAGGTATGACCGAGTAAAGCACCTAGATTATTTTCCATCGGGAGATGGCCTGTCGGATGCCCAACTTTCCATTGCCCGTCATAAATTCACCATGAAGATCTGCTGCCTGAAATGAATGAGAAAGCTGCTGCTGCTGTGAAAGAAAATGAAATATCTAAATACAAGAAAGAATTACCACTCGTGAACTTTTTGCTGCTAAACTAATGGAATCAGAAAACTTCTTATAAAACAGGTACCTGTCTGTGTTCAAACTCTAGAGTACTCTAATAATATGCTATAGCTCTTCTTCATACTACTTATTTAAATTATAAAATGTAAAACTACCATATGTATAATTAAAACTGAATAATTAACTTAATGTGTAAATTTCTCTACTAATCTAGCTTACCTCATTCTATCTTGGGTGCGTATTTTAAAATGTACATTTTATCTATATTTATTATTTAATTATTGCATGCTCATAATTATCTCAATTTTCAAAGTTTAAATCTATGATCATTTGAAACAGTGAATGCGTGTCATATTTTCATTAATATGTACTTCGTCGGGCCGAGGCTGAGACCAGCCTGACATTCTCATTTTCTTAATAACTTCACTTTCATATAAATTGACATGCATTCAATGCTTCATTTATTGTAATGCAGGGGTCTACAACTTCGCAAATGGCTGGCATATTAGTTGTAATCATTCCCAGTTTAGATATGTTTTGTATATATTAAATGTTAATGAATAATTCCATCAAATTACATTTCTTTGAGAGTCGCCAACGTTCTTTAGTAAATGTTGATAATGTAGGGCCAAGTTAAAAATCTATTTAAATCTCATCATAATCGTTTATACATTATACATGTGTTACGTTTTAGAGATGCGATGACCCATTCCGCCATGAAATTTCCGGATTCTTCTGGGTTGAAATTAACCCCAGTCATCCTACACCAGCGGACATAATAAATACTCCCGTAGGATTTGACCTGTCATGCAGCCAGCCGGAAAATTGCTACACGGACCGCTTGTCCCTGGTTATGCTTATGTGACACCTTACTTCGTCGGGCCGAGGCAGA
This sequence comes from Epiperipatus broadwayi, assembly GCA_028023455.1. NCBI lineage: Eukaryota > Metazoa > Onychophora > Udeonychophora > Euonychophora > Peripatidae > Epiperipatus > Epiperipatus broadwayi. The sequence goes on from JAQFVV010006831.1 coordinate 194,429, forward strand.
GACCAGCCTGACAGTTTTATAAACTCATTCGCGGCATTGCAGTTTCAATATACTGCCATTCCATGTCACCTTTCTAAAGCGTACCACGTGTTTCTTTACTTAATTTTATTATTCTATATATCACTCCGCCTCTGCATTATCTTTATAATTCACTCTCAAATAAATGTTTGCCCTTAGACATAAAATAAATATTTTAATTAAATAAATATATGTCTGCCGCTACTCTTAATTCTTACTTTAGACTCTTGTATTGCAAAGGTGTAAATTCCCCAAGGCATGCATTAGAAATACTTACTCGAGAATTTTAGGTAGCTAGATTACGTCTTCAAATAAGTGAATTCCTTTTGTAAACATTACAGTATCGGAAATACCGCTATTGAAATCCTCAATATAAAATACTGTCTAAATAAATAAATGTATTCTTTAAAATGAAATCATGTCGCAAATCCCGCTACTGAAGCTTTAAATCCACAAAATATTATTAGTAAATGATTGTTTTATTAAAATGTATTAATAAATAATTTTAAACTATACATCTGCAGTTACGTTTCATTTATTCGATACCCATTCTATATAATATTTCCTCGATTATGTAAATATGAATGTTTAATTAATATTAGTTTGATTATTGGCTAACTCGAGAATAAAATCATGAGTCTCTTGCATATCCCTGACCACCATGCCTAAGGAAATATTTACTAATGTCGCATCAGATGCGTTGTTTCATGGATTGTATTGTGGAACCGATAAACTATGTTCGAACTCAGTACCACGGGTGGCTTCGCTACTCAATGATGCTGCTGTTCTGTATAGTGGTCGAATTCTGCACTATGTTTACGAGTCACATGTTTTCTGACCGTTACAATATATATATATATATATGAATATTTGTATATCACTAATCATCTGTATAGTTTTTTTTCAGACATGGGAGTACAGTTGAACAGAAGGAAAGTGAATAATGTTTTTTTTCCTTATCTTTAATAGTTTTTTTCTAAATAAAATCTATGTCTCATTCAAAGAATTAATAGAAAGAGCTAACCAAGAAAATGTAGGCAAACTAAACTAAAAAAGGACAGATTATGTAAATTGGGGAAATAATAATCAGCAGCTAATGAAGATAGGGACAATGGGACCAGTAGTCAGAGACCTAATTAAATGTACTGAAGAAAAAAATTATTATTTAAGTATACAGAGAGTGCCATAAGTTTGATTCACATTGTTTATTATATTATTTACTTATTTTCAAAAATGGGAAGAGACACTTTACATACAATCCTCAGAGAAATGAGAGAAGACAGGAAGCTAATGATGATGATGATGGAAAAAATTTCAAGGCTAGAGGAAGCACGAGGCATCCAAACCAACTCAAACCCAGAGAATGTAAAGCATCAGCAAGATATAAATCCTTCTGAAGCCCCAAATATAGATGATGAAGATGATCAGACCACACCAAAAGAAGACAACATCAAAGAAGATGACAGTGGAGAAGATGAGTCAAATCAAGAAATGGTCAAAGAAGCTGATATAAATACAGAAAGGGAAAAAGGTGTTCAGACCACTAGTCAAGTAAAACCAAAATTAGAATTGGGACGGATGATGAATACTCAACTTAGTATGAGGACTTTACAGATGCCATTTCCTGGATCCTCAATACAGACTCAAATTTTCAAAGGAGACCCAGAAGAGAACCCCATCGCTCATCGAGATAATATTAAAGAATGTTTTTTGTGCATTCAATCGCAGAAAAGGTCATAGAATTAATGACAGCAATAGATTATGGGAACTTGACACCGACAAGAAAGGACCAAGACTACGACCATTATCAAAAGTTAAAACCATATGTGCCACCTGATCCAGGGAAACAATAGAACAACCATTAAATGACAGATATATATATATACAGACGACCGACTGACATGACCATAGGGAAATGAGACTTGTTTAATAGACCTATTTATAAGCTAGATAATATTTTAAAAAAATGATCACAATGAGACATGTATAATTTTTGTACAGATTATATTATTCACACTAATGCTGTTCTCCCAGAGTCTACCAATTAATCAAGTACACTTATGCAAATGTTTCACGTATAAGTAAAGAGATTTTTTTTTATTGTTTTTTTTTAAGTGAAAAGAAATGAAGCAGTCAGATCTGAGTTCGATTCTAGCTTCGTGATCTCTAGCCATAAACCCACTTCAAACCTTAGTACTAACCTTAAATTTCCGATGCAATGGGGCTTTATACATTCAATCCACGCTAATTTCCATAAAGAATAACTTATTTTATAAATGCGTATTAAAATTAATTCTTTCAAATTTAAATTGATCAATTCTATTAATAAATTCATGATAGAATTATTCATGAATTTATATATTATAACTGCATGGATTGTGCGTATATATTTGTAAATATTTAAATATATATAATTGTTTAAAAGTTTCATTGTGTCGGGAATGTTTGATTGTATTTTTAAATAATTTGTTAAAGTTTTATATGATTAAAAGCTACATTCTTTCGATAAGCTTTCAGATTTTCCCTTTCCAAAAACAACAATTAAAGTTTTATTAATTAAAAAAAAAGATAAGGATTTCCTAATTAAAATCATTTTCTGATTTTAAGAATTCATTTTCTAATTAGAAAATGAATTCAAGTTAATGAGTTTGAAAGCCTTATCGAAGGAATGTATCTAAAAATAACCAGTAAATCTAAAAACATTGATAATGAAAGAAGCGCTAGCCCGAAGGCATCAAATACAGTAGTATATATAGCTCTGAAAAGTTTGAAAAAAAAACCATCTTTGTTGTAGAGAAGTGCAGTAAACTCTGTGCATTTTAAATAGTGTTTCGATCATGGTAAGGGGCTAAATGTCAGAAATCTGGCTATCGGTTCCTAACGTCCCCTGAAAATCTTCAATGGAGCTGCTAAATTCTTTCCAGACAAATCAGGCTGCCAAAATCAAATAAAATGCTGTTCAAGTAATTAATCAAATGGTGCCTACGTTTTACCAACTTGGACATGTAACCTAAGGGACCCAGCCCTGGAAGAAATGGGTAATATATTTCCATAATAAACCCTAAACCGTCTGGCCAGTTTCCGAACTTTACTTTACACTCCCTTTAAGTGCTCTTTCATTCATTTATAATGTAATAATACTCTGTGTAAAACCTTTTATTTATGCTATTTTAAATTAGTAATTCTCTCAATCTCTAGTCTTTAAATTTAACTTTCCTTCATTACTATGGCAGTTCATTTATTATATTATATATATTTAGTGTGTGATTTATTAATGTTGCTATTTTTAATTATATGCTATAATCCTTCGTCTCGATGATCTCCCTCATTTTCTTTGCCTTATGCAAGTAATATAAGATTAAATTTTGATAGTTAATTCTCACCCATTAGCACTATATTTATACAGTTTGATCAATCATCGAGTCGAAAGAAATTATTAAATTGATTGTTATTTTATCATTAGCTAATAATAAATTATTAGCTCCGTCTCTAATCTATGCCACCGCTATTTTCTCGTTTTACTAATATTTACTTATTTATTCATATATAATCTTAAAATGGTTTTTGCAAAAGGCTGATAAAGGAATCAAATAAATATATTCTAATTCAACTTTGTTATTTTATTTAAGATTTAGGAAGGGCGCGATGATTGAGGTATAATTAATATGATTTACAAATACTTTAAAATAGTTTTCGTTAAAAGCTCATTTGACTTTAATTAATTGATCAAGTCATCATGTAGAGCATTTTATATGGGTTTTAGTATTCAAACGATGACTATCAAGTCATCATCTTCGAACGTTGCTGACGTAGGGCAATCTTCCACTCCATTAGGCTGGTCGGTGATAATTTCTGTTATTTTAAATTATCAAGGAAGAAAGCACTTCCTCTCCTGTTCATATTAGTCAAAGGGCATAAGACTTGTAAGATCAAGCTGCCATAAGACTTCGATTATCAACTAGCCATCATCTTTCAATTTCACTTTATAGCTCATAATTCATCAGCACCGTTACCTCTCTGTTCCAGTAAAGCCCGCTCTGATTCTCGTAATTCGTGATGAAGTGATTTAAATTAAAGTCCAACAAATTCTCAGTTACATTTAGTTAAATAAGTTTTCTAATAAAGATTAAAGTTATGCCCTAAAATACGTATCTTGCTCTTCATGAATGGATTTGCGAATGTGAAAATAAATCTCACATTCTGTCATAATAAAATTAGAGTAAAAATTTCTTTTACTAATGAATACCTTTATCTACCTTTTATTTCTTGTTGGGGGCATAGACATAGACTTTCAAATATTGTGTAATATTCATTGGCATATAATAAGGACTGCTGCTCATATTATAATTATAAACTTTGTTTAAGGACTAGAATTAATTAATATAATCATTATTTAAAACTCAAACAAAACAAACTATTATTACTAAATATTTTCTAAACACACTTGGTTTCTTACTGCTTAATTCTTTCATAATTATTTTAAAGTTAATACTCGCTGTCTGTGTTGGCAACCCGAACATATACATATGATTCGATTTAAAATTATTTTAGTCATTTATTATCAGATATTAATGTCAGTTCAGGGGTCTCTGATCCTCACCAACCATTGAGCTAGTTTCTTGGTGCATAGCACTGTGCTGTCGATTTAGATTTCTACTAATCTGAGCTGTTGTGTTGGGTTTGAATTCAGTCTTGGTTCAGCTGAGTTTGAATCCAATTTGCAGTGTAGGTGGTGGGTTTTTTGACTGGTACAATATATATGTAAGTGTTCATCAGAAATGTAATATTAGAGCCCATGGATAATTGTAATAATGTCATCAAAGAAACCAAAATAACATTTTTAAATCAATTCTCCAACAGATTTGGTAAGGAAAACTGGGCTTATTAACAACTTAATATGAAAAAATAATATATAACTATTAGTTGCACTCTAAGAAAATTTAACTAACTAAACTTTTCTGCTGGCTTACACATTCACACATTCAACCAATTCACGTTCTTAAATATTCAACTTGATTAGCAATGGCGGTGACATTACACTTCTCTACCCACAGCAGAAAGGTCAGTTATCTAACAAAATCTCTTAGATATGTGGGTGGTTTCCTATATCATCTTGGATGTCTATTCTGCTCCTGTACTCGATGATTCTGATTACCTTACAGTCCTCAATAATTCTGAATCTTCTGCTGGAATCTTTTCCTGGGTTTTTGGTGCCTGATGTTCTGGACTTGGCTCCGAGTTATCAGGATTTGTTTCTGTAGGTTTACTCATGCTGATTCAAGCTGTGTATCTACCTTGCCAGTTTGGATTGATGCGATGGCAGATATGATTAAAATGTCTCTTGTATTTTCCATTATATTCCATTCATACTGTAGCTATATTTTTGGAAGTTATGTCAATCACTTCGCCCTTTATCCAAATCTGGCATAGGCTGTCTCTAACCCACATATTCTCACCTACAAAAAAACTTCTCCATCTTTCTATCAACAGTTTCTCTATTTGGTTCAGGTAATAGTAAGGTTAGATTGGTCCCTAGTTTTCTTTTCATGAAAAGCTCAGAAGTCTTTCCACTAACAGCAATTGTAATAAAATGTTGTTTTAAGAGAACCTGGTTTAAATCTTCTAGCATTCTTGTGGGTTTTTGCTTTCTTAGTGATTTTTAAGTTGGTTCACTGCATTTTTGGCCAGGATATTGCTTTCTGGGTGGTATAGTGATGTATGAAGGTGTCTGATGCCTCTGTGTGTCAGGAAGTTTTTGAACTTGGTAAAACCAGAACCATTACCTGATACTAGAGTCTTTGGGTATCCTTGTGTCGCAAATATTGAGGTCAATTGTTTGATTGTTTCTTCTGTTTCAGTATTCTTAACAAATTCTATACTTAATCCAATGTGAGTAGGCATCAACTAATACTAGAAAGATATATCTTATAAAAGGACCAGCTGTTTGTTTTGCAGTAAATATACCCTTTCATGTAAATTTCTATATCTTCATTTAACTTTGGCCACCAAACATAACTTCTAGTTAATGCTTTGGCACACACTATTACTGGATGGTCACTATGAAGTAGTTCTAGAACCTATTTTCAGCCTTGCAAAGGTATAACTATATTGCTGATGATAAGAATACATCTCTTACAGATTGACAATTGCATACAGGCATTACAGAAACACATCGTTAGGTTATCCGGTTTCTCATTAGGTGAACCCTCCCTGATTCAGCTCTTCAGAACTTGGTAAGCTGGCTCATTGTTGGTCCAATCTAATACACTCCTACTGATCACTGTCTTGTTCTTCCACTAGACAATGTAGTTACTTCTATGGTAAGTCTCATTCTTTCCAAAGCATCCAGCAGTCTAGACAGCACATTGGCATGTTGGACCTACTTTCCATGCATGGAGTTTAAATTATAGTTATAGGCTGAGAGTATAGAGATCCAGTATATCACTTGTGGACTCAGGTGGTCTTGATTAGGGTTTACTTCCATGAATATTCCCCATTAAAGATTTGTGGTCTATACTTAAGGTGAATTTTCACCCATATACATACTGATGAGACTCCTTTAGTCCATAACCCACTGCCAGTGCCTCCTTATCTTAATATCGATTAATTTCTCAGGTACTTTATCCATTTGCACATCTACACTAATGTTTTCTACCAACTGTGTAATTTCTTTGTTTTCTATCTTCATATTAACTACTTCAATATTTTGATTAACTAGCCCATCAGTTTCTTGTTGATCTTCATCTTCTCCATAAACTAATCCATTTTCTTTATTGGCTTGTTCAATGAATAACTGGGGATTCTTATTGGGAGCATCTATTAATATTTTATTTTCCTCCTGAATATTTAACAACTTAATACCTGATTTTCCTTCATTTATATTATCATTATTTATTTTATCAAATTCTGAGCTTCCTTCTTCATTTTCATTAAATAAATTACTAATCTTACTAACTAATTCTACAGATTTCAGTTCTCCCTTTTCTATTTGAATTACTTTAAGTTCTCTATTATTACTACTGACACCAGAGTTCATTTTCTCTTTTTCTTCCTTGATTGTCTTCTGAAAATCTGTCCTTAACTCATGATATCTCTTGTCATTAGTTTTGAAATTTTCATCTAGTCTCTGAAAATGCTTTTGGAATTCGATTCTAAATTTCAGAGATTCTTCTCTATCTTCTTCTCTAATTCTCATAAATTCCTGTCTCTGCTGATCAAATTTCAAATTTAATTTTTTACTAGCTTCTTTCTGCTGATCAAACTTCAAATTTAATTTTTCACTAGCTTCTTCACTAGTCGATAACTTTAAATTTAATTCCTTTTTCTGCTGATCAAATTTTAAATTTAATTCCTCCTTAAAATCTTGAAGCACTCTCTTGAAATTTTCCATCATATTTTGTATCATATTAGTCTCAACTCTACTAATTTCTGGACTAATAACACTTGTATTTATATCTTCAGTTAATAACTCATCCTCTAAATTAAGGGCAAGAGTGTCTGATGTGGGAAAATCTGGGAACTCCTCTAAACTATCAAAAATCTCAATGGTTCCTACATGGCTATCCATAATATTTTATTTCTTTAAGACTTGAATGATACTCTTCTTAAATTGCAGTAATACTAATAATAAGGTATCCATTTCCAGACAACTCCTAACAATCGAAGCAACCAAAACCACAGCAACAATGCTACAATAAGGAATATTTTATTCTTACGATTCCTATCATTAAATGTTTTGTTCACTTTTATATGAGTCTTGGTTCACAATTGTTCAACAAATATTAATAAATAAAAGTAATGATTTGTTAATTCACTTGATTAACAAAACAATAAACATCAAATAACAGATAATTCAGATACCCTAATAACATAATATCAGTAAATGCAATACAGAGTCAATTATTTACTTGTATGATGATAATTCATAAACTGCACTTATCAATGATAATATATTGATATCTTCAAAACTTGTCTTTTAATTTGGATATGTTGATTCTAACTAGCTTTAACTAGACTAATTAACTAGCTTATCTAATTCGATTTTATCTAGTAAATTGAAAAATTTGCATAAAATCAGAATTAATAGCAAAAATGACTCCAAACCAAGTCAGGAAAATCTAACCAATACCTTTCAACCTTGAACACAGGTCTAAGCCATTCAACTGAGACCTATACAGTTGGGCATTAACAAAATAATGACTCCAAATGAAGTCAATAAAATCTACAACAATCTATCAACATCTAATATGGGTTTTCACAACATAAATCGAGGCCTACATGCTTAATCGAGGCCTACACATTAGGGCTCCAATTGTAACCTGATAGAATGAGAGAGGGTTGTGAAAAATAGAAAATAGAAAAGAAGGAAAAGAAATAAAAGAGAAAGAGAATAGAGGGAGAAAATTATGAAATGGATGTAAAAATGATGATGATGAAAGGTAAGTGGACAGGAAGAGGGAGAAGATGATAAGGGAGATATAGAGAGAGATAAATTGTATCCTAATGAAATGAGAGAGGGGTGTGAAAAGAAAGAAAGAGAAAAAAATAAAAAGAAAAAATGCTAATAATGAAATGAGAGAGGGGAAAAGAAAGAAAAAGAGATAATGCTAATAATGAAATGGAGGTAGGGGGGGAAAGAAAAAAAAGAGAGATATAATACTAATAATGAAATGAGAGAGGGGAAAAAGAAAGAGAAAGAGAAAGGAAGATAATGCTACCAATGAAATGAGAGAGGGGGAAAAAGAAAGAGAAAGAGAGATATACTACTACTACTACTACTACTACTACTACTACCACTATTACTACCACTACTACTACTATTACTACCACTACTACTACTACTACCACTACTACTACTTCCACCACCACCACCACTGCTACCACCACCACCACCACCACTACCACCACTACTACCACTACCACCATCACTACCACCACTACCACCACTACCACTACTGCCACTACCACCACTACCACTATTACCACCACTACCACCACCACCACTACTACTACTACTACTACTACTACTACTACTACTACTACTACTACTACTACTACTACTAATAATAATAATAATAATAATAATAATAATAATAATAATAATAATAATAATAATAATAATAATAATAATAATAATAATAATAATAATAATAATAATAATAATAATAATAATAATAATAATAATAATAATAATAATAATAATAATAATAATAATAATAATAATAATAATAATAATAATAATAATAATAATAATAATAATAATAATAATAATAATAATAATAATAATAAAAAATAAAAATACACAAGCATTTTTATAGTCTTCAGTTCATGTTTTCAATAAAAAGTTATCTAATTCTTACATAAAAAATTAATTGTAGAGAGAGGAAAAAATTGTCTTTTTTATTTCGGTGTTTTAATGTTATTGAATTTTCAGTGCTCTTGAATTTTTTGGTGCTTATAGCATTGATTATTGTTTGATAAGAGACCATGTAGCTGTGTAAATATGGGGATTTGCTATTATTTTGTCTCTATTATGTATCTGGTTTAATTTGTTGTAGAAGGTGGACGGATGCCTTCTGGGGTTGTTGCCCATTAGATAGGTACACCTGGTACACCAAAAAGCATATAATACAAAGGTTGCTGCCCTAATGTTGGGTGTTGATCTGCCTTTAAAACCCTTAATTATTTGATCAATGGTCATGTTTTGCTGATGGTATATTGCACTCATCATTGTTCTTACATTGTGCAATGCAGTACATTGATACAATATGTGTTGTAGAGTCTCTTCAGCCTTGTGGCATAGTCCACAAAAAGGGTCTATTGAAATATACATTCTTTTATGGTGCAAGAAGTATGATGTTGGCATTGCGATAAGATTTATTTTTAGAATGAAATCAAAAAATTTGGGTTCTAGTGACCACTTTTTGTATTCATGTAGTAGTTTTCTGTTGTTTATTCTGAGTATTGTGTTATTGTTATTTAGGTCTCTTTCCTGTTGAATTTGTTCGTGAATGTTCCAATATGAATATTTGTGTGTATATTGCTCTGTTCTGTTAAAAGTTGTTTTATATTGATGGATGATTGATGATATATATAGACCTGTTCGTGGTGGTTTGTCCGTTGGAGTAATTTGAATTAAGCATTTAAGTTTTTGAAATTGGTTCGTAATGGAAATTACTAGATTACTTAATTTTTGTGTATAAAAAATGGTAAAACCACTGTTAAAAATTAATGTAAAATCAATGTAAAAAACTATGTATTTCTTTGATTAATAAACTTCCTTTTTTTGAAACATAATAATAAATAAAAATAAAAACACACTTATATATAATATCATTACACTCAAATATTATATGATATGAGATCGACTAAAGAATGATACTGATGATACGAATACATATTTAAATTAACTAAATTTCTGAATAACTCATTCATTGTTTTGATCCATTTATTAATTGAATATTAAAAATGCTTACACACGAAATCAGAATTCTGTATTTACATATCGTATAAAAAACTCTTTTAACTTTGAGAAACTTATAAATTCCTGCTCCTCTTTTCATTGCAATCATTATCAATTGGACTATTCCAAAATAATTATCAATTTTGATTATTCTAACAAGCAATAATAAATAACTATTAATTTTAATTACTTCTACAAGCAATAATCTTTTAGATTTCTTATGAAAAAGATGATGTGACATGAAAAACCTCTCGTTGGTCCTGCAAATGGGTTTAAATAAAAAAACCATAACTTTATGTTCATGCATGCCAAATATTCACGCTTCCGACCATATACATTTTTGATAGGTCAGCATGTTGCCCCAGCTTGACGATATTCAATTTACCATCCTTCACAAAACTCAACTAGAGATCGGTTAGCTTCCAAATTAAAATCTGTCATCTCCTTCATCAACACACATACATCTGACTGAAATCCTTATCCTGTCAAAGCAACTTTTATTCTGCCCTACACAAGAAAATACTCTACATATTTCATATCACCATGCAATATTTTATAACATGCACACATCAGCGTCTTAATAAGGGAAATTAAAAAACAACAACAAACAATTCCCAATTTCAAATGTCTGCATTAGCCAGAGAGAGAGGTCTTCTCTGAGACCTAGAATCATGTGAAGAACTCTTGTATATACACTTACTCTATATAGGTGTGCACAACATTTTCTACAACTCGAACAGTAACTCTATTAATAATTCCCTACCTTAATAAAAGTAAATGGAGTGGGAACTGATCCTCATCTCCTACTGCCATAGTAAATAAATTATGAGATAGTTATTTCCTATCTATGAGGTGGTAAGATATCTCTACCTTAGTAATGACAAGCATTTATAGTTTTCCATATGCACATACATACATCAATTACAGTCCAGATAAATGACAAAGACTAACCAGATCTTGAATCAAAACCATGACTATCTTAATTTACAAAGTCAAGTGCACAGCAACACCCATCCAACATTTATATTAATAACAGATCGAATCAACATTATAGCATATCAATGATTTTTCACATGATCATCCAATCACTCTTCATACATCCAATATCAAACATAAAATTTTGATAAAAAAAATATTTTGTATCTTTTTTTTTTTTAAAAAAATATATGTAAGCATTTAGACTTCATCGTCATTATATGTTAACAATTTTTAAATCTTTCTTTTCCTTTTTTTTACTTCAATGAGATCATATTTTTCTTTCCTTTAAACATTTTTTTTTAAAAAATAATAAATTAATATAATTGTTAAAGTTTCTATAAAACATGCTACATATTATATAAATAAAGCAAAATAAAGAATAAATATTAAACATTATGATAGTCTCTTTCCTTCGAGGCCAAGTTTGATGACTTGATGTTATTGTCCTCCAATTAATTACTATTTAGTTCATTTTATTTTGGAGATAGCTATATAGATGAGATGCACATACTGAGAATAATATACTGTATTTTATCAAGATGTAGCTACACTGATAATTAAAATAGTTAAAAGAGTTCTGCAGATCACTTTTCCATTTTGATGAGTTCCTTTCCTGGGTTTGAATTTAGTTGTTTTTCTTCTTCCTTTTTTCCATTTTAGGTTTAAAATACAGTCAAAACAAGTGAATTTTAATTATTAAATATGGATTAGCTTCTCAACTTTGTATAAGTGTTCGATGTTCTCTTTAAATGAATTTTAATAAGCCAAATAATTATTAAAATATGAATTGGCCCTTTAACATTATATAACAGTTTGCTCATTTTTTCTTTAAACAAATTTTTAATAAGCCAAATATACATATTGTGGCATTGGATACAGAGTGATTTGTTCATAATTGACTTTGGAGAAAAAGAAACATACATCTATTACAATTGAATTAGAAATTCATATTTTAAGTTATAATTTTAAACTTCTTAACATTTTAACTCTGAGAAAGAAAATTGAAAAACCAGAGAAAACATTCAGAGATGAATTGGCAAGCTAGGCAAAAGGAAGAGAAAAAATCTGGTGTCTCCAATCTTGATTCTCCCAGAAACTTAACCTTTTCATCCCACCTGTCAAATGTCAGGTCTGGCTTCTCTCTAATTTTAATTAAAATTCTCTCTCAGAATCAGGGATTTAAAGACCATTTGTTAACTGCCAACTTTAACTTCTTACTTGCAGTTCCAATTTCACCACATGGCCTATTGTTGGGTGATTTATGGAAAACCCAAATAAAATACTATCTAAGATTGCTTGACAATTTTTGCAAAATAAATGTTACCTAAATAACTTTTTATTTAAACTTACATTTTGGATCTGCAAATAACAAATCAAACAGATTCATTTTTACACTATATTATGAAATAATATAGAACACTATATAAATTTCTATAAAAGGAAAAAAATTCAAATCCATATATCTGTATCACATACACATACAACTGTATATAAAACATTAAATAGAAAAATGCTTATTCAGATCACATGAGCATAAAATATCCACTATAATTTTTTATAATCACAAACATAAATATCCATTATGATTTCTAATAATTTTAAGCCTATTCTCTTGAAAAGAACTGTCAAACTAACGCTACTTATAACCATTTCAATTTCACTAACTTTTTATTGATAAACATTAAAATTCATACTCTTTATTTTAGATATATAAACATTTATTTTTCAATTATTATAGTGCATATAATCCCCCCCCTTCATTACACAATGCTAGCTATATTTTACACAATTACAAACTGTATCACCATATATGTTAGATTTGAGCTATACAGATATTGATTTTTCCAAATAAAACTTTTCAACTTTTCTTAAATTAATAAAAAAAATTTTGCCTATAAATAGTTCATTTTCTTACAATTGGTTTATAGATGAAATAAACCAAGGGTTACAATATATATATATACATTTAATATAACCAAGGGTTACAATATATATATATACATAAAATGTCCATTAATTAAAACAATATTGTAATTATAATTGAAATAATAAATTTAACGGTTTATAAACTATTATACACAAACCTTAAATCTGCAGAAGTACTTTCGGTTAATTTCTTGAACCTGCTCAACTGCCATTAAATTCAAAAACAAAAATTAAAATTAAAAAGAAAAATTAAAGAGGCAATTTTTATAAATAAGAATAAAATGCAGTTAATAAATAGGCAAGTTGCTAACATTAAAATACGAGATTAGTGGAATTTGAATTGATGATGTTTGCTTCTGCTTTGTTTTTGAATTTAATGGCAGTTGAGGCAGGTTCAAGAATTCAAGAAATTAACTGAAAGTACTTCTGCAGATTTAAGGATTGTGTATAATAGTTTATAAATCGTTAAATTTATTATTTCAATTATAAATATATATATATATACATATGACTATTTCAATATGTGTATTAACTTGTCTAAAAGTTCTTTTAATATTATGGATGCATGAGAGTAAGTGGAATTGTGGGTAATATTTAGTATAAATATGTTATTTGTACTTCTTTACATTTGAGAAGTCTGATTGTAACAATGAAACCATTGGTAGTGCTTTAAACTTTTTTCTTGGATAATCTGTTTGGTTTCTGAATTTGGGGTAATTTTGATTATATATATATGCTAACAAAATTTTTACATTCCCAACTTTGACACTATCCTCTTTAGATAAATATATTAATAATTATTAGTAATCAATTACTAAGCTAGAGATTATTCCTAGCACAGACTTTCACATGACCCACCACTCTATCTAATAACACTGATACACTTAAACACATATATGTTGAAAATATAAATAATCACCAATATACATATTTCATGCTAAACCAGCAATCATCAGTTGGTCCAGATTATCATCTCTACACATATATACTATAAGTGCTCAGATATATATTAAGATAGACAATCTTCATACTTTAATGGACAGGCTTCAATCCACTCCAACTCTAGAACCGTCCATCCAATTTAGCAAGAAATACATATATTGATGATTATTTATCTTTTAAACATATATGTGTTTAAGTGTATCAGTATTATTAGATAGAGTGGAGAGTGGTGGGTCATGTGAAAGTCTGTGCTCATATACCCTATATATTACATATATATATAGACACAGGTATATAATAAGCCTGTATTTCAGTTATTACATAGTTACTTATATAAAATCGATGGTATTATTGTGGCGATTGTAGAAAGTTTGACATTAGCATATCAAATTGTTTAATAATTTGGTATTGGTTAAAACTAAACAAATGATATGAATAAGGGATTGTGACCTGAGGCAATAAAAGGTTCTGGTTTAGCAACAAATGCATCTGGGGAGGAATTGTGATGTTTGAATAGTAGGTTAATAGGTTGAGCTTAGATAGAGAAATTTTTAGCTTTTAAGAATCTTGCTATATTACTGGACCAACTCATGCATCATATATATATATATAAGATTTCTCCTGATTTTTCTTTATAAATAGATTATGTTAACATGTGTGTGTGTTCAAATAATATTCAAGTATGTTTGTGCTTGATGAAAAAAAAATCTTAAGACACAATATTTAAAAACATTTTTTTTAAAAAAAAAAGTATACATTTTGGTCAAAATTGTTAGCAGACATAAATTACAGAGTTGTATAATGCTCTATAGTCCATTGCTGAGTGGGCTTATTTGGGACACATTCTTGAGTGACAATTTTTTCACCAGCAGTAACATTTTCTCGGTCAATGCAGTAACCACTGTAAGCATTCTGGATAGTACCATACTGGAAATATAGAAGTATCCAGAATAGAAATATGAATATATTTATATATAATTATAAGAGACTTGAATTCAGACTTTCAAACTCCTTACAGTTATCTAATCTATCTTATATAACCAATACATAATATAACCACATATACGTGAAAAGATAAATGAACTCCAATATATGTATTTTGTGCAGAAAACAGCACTCATCAGTTGGTCCAGATCACCATTTCCCCATATATATATATATATATATGATTTCCACTCTTACTATTAAAAGGAGAAGTTGCCTTGACAACAGTGAGAAATATTGATTACTATCTATATTGGTATGTTTAGGTGTTTACTGGTTTCTAATGATTACATATTATCCCATTTAACTTTAAGCATTATTTCACTTATTATTTAAGTAATACATGAACAATTTAAAGGTATTGCTGTTTGTAATGTTATAATTGACTATTTATTAGTCTTCATTACATGGACATGTTTATTTCATGTTTAAAGAGGTTTATTTAAGCTTCATTGTATCAATATTTCAATCTCTGTGGTCAAGTTACAATCTTTAAATGTCCATATATATTCATTGGACCATTATTAAGAGTGGATTTCCACTTTTACTATTAAAAGGAGAGAGGTTGCTTTGACAACAGTGAGAAATATTGATTACATTGATATGTTTAGGGGGTTGCTGGTTTTTAATGGTTACATATTATCCCATTTAGCTTTAAGCATTATTTCCCTTATATATATATTATAATGATCTGGAGAAAGATTGAAACTTAACGTATCTACACTACAGGGCGCCACTAGGCATTTGAACCTAGAAAATTTATATAGTAGGCAGATACGTAAGTTAAAAAAAAAAAATTATTTTTTATTTTATATATTTTGTTTCCGGTCATTAGCCATTGTCACTAGCTCAGTGGAATAGCAGAGATTTATATTTTATAATAAATTCTTATCTAAGAATATATATATATAAAATAAGCCGCTGCCAGTAATTATACACACAAACATTTATTTACGCACATATATATAAATTTTAGCATTATTATTTTAGTATGTTTACTTTAGCATTTAAGTACATTTTTAAATTTTATTTTAGATTTTAATTTACATTTTAAATTTTATAAGTTCGCACAGATGTATTTATAAAAGTTTGTTTTATAATGTTGAGTATAGAGCAGTTACAAAGATTACATGGTTAAAAACACTTCAAAATAAACATATATATTTAAACTGGTTTGTGTAAAAGTTGTGAGTGCAAAAGTTTAACACTTATAAATCAAACTGTAGTAATGTGGTATCTATAAATATTGAACTAATGATGAAGCCACATAAGAGATTGTTATGTAGACCACTGATAAGCTTTTTCAGCATGAAATGCTCATCTTGGACAACATTTGTCATTTTTACATTTCTTTGTTCATTTTTTTCAGGATGTATGATTGAATAGAAGTTTGAAATATTATGGAAGTTAAATTTAAGTTTACCTCAAAAAATGTATATATATATGAAAAAAAAAAAAAAAAACAAGTTAAACTTGCTAACGCTTGTATTTATGATCAATAGATGGCGTTTTATCAAAAAGTCCATCAAAGCGTATGTTTGTTTACACAAACATCAGAATAAGCATTCACTATCTCTATCGTTAGTTCCACCTTCAGATCATGATTTCAAGCTGATTTGCTATCAGCAGTGAAGGATAGGAAATAGAAATTGTTTCATAAACGCTCAGAGTTAGTGTTTAGATCTAGTTTCTTTTTCCTATCCTTCACTGATGATAGAAAATCAATTTGAAATCATGATCTGAAGGTGGAACTAACTATAGAGATAGTGAATGCTTACTCTGATGTTTATGTAAACAAACATATGCTTTGACGGTGTTTTTGGTAAAACGCCATCTATTGATCATATATATATATAATCAATAAAGCAAGTCATATATCGTGTGACTTGTGTATTACAGATATGTAATACAGGGAGCATACCAATAACTCTAGCAAGCTCTTATTGATAAATGCTAGAAGAAAAAGCATTTAAAATTTCTATTTAGAATTATCCCTCCTCAGACAGATCAGTTTTGAGCTTTTGTCTCATCTCAGTGAGAAGCTAGGACATTCAGATACTAGATCTAAAATACTTGTAAAAATAATATAGGCACTATTGCACCTGAACACAAAGCTATTTTATGCTTAAAACAAAATAAAATTAAACTATTCTGAGCACTTTCAAGAGACGTGCTCTCATTATCAAAGCTCCAAGGGAATTAATGATATGCAAAGTTTAAGATTAATTGCTCCATTTTCTTGAAATCATAAAGCATGTGTCCTTGCAGTTGATGGCGTTGCAATCCATTGCTATGTAGCAGGCCTCCTTCACTTTTTTTTTTAAATCATGCCTCTCTTTGCAGACTAGGCTGACATCTTGAGGTTGACACTGGTATCCGGTTATTTTTTGATGAATTGCAAAAATTGAATAACGTGATGGATCTGATTGAGCTTTAATATATGTGTATTTATGTTGCTGTAATCTGGTTATTATTGCTGCCTTGGTCTCCCGATAATATGAGGCTCTACAATTTGCATGAGTGCATGCAATTGCCATTTATAATATTGCATGCACTCATGCAAATTGTAGGGCCTCATATTATGGGGAGACCAAGACAGCAATAATAACCAGATTACAGCAACATAAATACGCATATATTAAAGCTCAATCAGATCCATCACGTTATTCAATTTTTGCAATTCATCAAAAAATAACCAGATACCAGTGTCAACCTCAAGATGTCAGCCTAGTCTGCAAAGAGAGGCATGATTTAAAAAGAAAAGTGAAGGAGGCCTGCTACATAGCAATGGATTGCAACACCATCAACTGAAAGGATACATGCTTCATGATTTCAAGAAAATGGAGCAATTAATCTTAAACTTTGCATAATTTGCATATCATTAATTCACTTGGAGCTTTGATAATGAGAGCACGTCTCTTGAAAGCGCTCAGAATAGTTTAATTTTATTTTGTTTTAAGCATAAAATAGTTTTGCGTTCAGGTGCAATAACGCCTATATTATTTTTACAAGTAGATTTTTCAAGCAAAGTTTTTGAATTATTTTTGAATTAGATCTAAAATACCAATTTAAAAGTCAGCACCTATTTAATATATAACTATTAAGTAGAAAATCTCTCTATATATGAAATTATATGTCTTATTTGAAAAGTGAAGTGGGCTTGCATCTAAACACATTCATAATGAGAGAGATTGGTTGGGCTTCTATGTTGATGAATGGCTGCCGATATGACAGAGCTAAGCAGAAAGATGCAATAATAAAAGCAAAAAAAAAAGTTGAAAATATATTAATTAGGTTGAAATAAACTTTTTAGAACTAAGGGTCAATGAAGTAAATTTAAAATATTGATAAATATAAGTGAAATTCATAAAGCAAAATTTCTGTAGCTATCAAGAATTTCTATAAAATCAGCTTACAATATAAACCCAATGAAAAGGCAATATGGTAAATACAGTAATATTTAAAAGGACATTATTGAAGAAGGATTGAATGAACAAAAATTCATTATAGTTTTGATCAACAATTTATCACAATAAAGGATACCATAATTCCATTAGTTAATCAGTGGTTATTTATGAATTTCATAATTGCTAATTGTTTTAAGAAATCAAATACTAAAAAATTGTCTTTTATCAGATAGGTGTCCAAATATCAAGTGAAATAAATGAAAAATATCTCAATTTTCTGGTTTTTAGTAATATAGAAAGAAGACTTTATTCTTTGCCTCCCTAGAAGTGTTACTCCTAAAACAATAGCTAACTCTTTATATAGTAATGCAATCCAGTACAAGCCTTAGTAATCAATGGAAGCAAGAAGGTTTGTGCTTAAATGCTTATCCAGATCCCAAAAACAACGCTTCTCACTGATAAAAGCCACAAACTAAAAACGAATCTGGGGATATTAAATGAGGAGGTAATAGATAGGGGTTTTAAACACAAAGCTTCTTGCATTCTGTGATTACTAATGCTTGCACTGGGTGGCACTACTGTAGGGAAAGTTTACTACTGTTTTAACAGCTTGTGTAAGTATAGGAAATGGTAATCATTTGGTGATCAAGTGCTACTCCTGGTGGACCAAAAGAAAAACCAAGGTTAAACTTGAAATGATGAAACCAATATTAATTGTGATACAAAATTATATTATGGGATAAAACTTTTTTTTTTTTTTTTCTTTGTAACAAATCGGAATTTGTTGAAAAAAAATATGCTAATCTGAAAAATATTCTTGAAATAAGTATTGTGATGTGGATTTGCACTCTACATCAAGATAATTATTGTTTATATTCTTTCAATTTTTAATAAAATAATCCGTTAGAATTTCGAAATATGTATCTACAGCATTTAATAGGCAAAATAAAAACTAAAGTAAAAAAATGTTAAAGAAAAAAATCGGTGTTTTCCTGTCCTTTCTTTTTGGCATTTAGGAATTAAAGTCAACCTATATAAATATTAAAATTAGAAATATAGCAAATTTCCATATATTTTTACAATTACATATGACTCATCTCATAATGTGTTATATATTGGAAATTTGCACAGATTTGTAGTTGCTGATGTTTACTTATGTATTAGTCCAACGGCGATGAACAAACAAATGTGTAAATAAAGACCGAATTAAACACATTTACAATCTGTTAAAAACGAAAACTTTTTAAGAAATATATTACAAAATATCCCTGTCATATCTCACCTTACCTTCAGAAGTGGACTAGTCCAGATCCCTTCCTTATCAGCTCAGATTAAACATTCATTGTCACTAACCAATGAGTAAACAGATAAATAAAAATCAGCCAATGGTTAGTATTGGGCCTATAGGAAATGATGTTCTCTGAATCTGATTGCTTCCAGTGAGGTTGGGGATCTAGCAATAAATAGTCAGCCTTTTTGGAAGTAAGGCAAAGAATGTCTGTCTGACTAAGCAACTGTATGCGTTCTCTGTTGAAGCCACTGCTAATAGTGAGCATTTTCCTTATAGCCAATCGGTCTGCACAGTGAGACAAATCCATGGTAAGACTGGAATCTGCTAAGATCAGGCCGAGCTGGAAGTGAATAGAGTCATTCAGGAACAACAGGCCCTGCTTTAATTGAGATTATAATTATATACAAGGCAATATATTCATTGATTGTATATTATGTAAATATATTTAATCCTAATAAATCATATTAATTAAACTTCAGGTGTTCTATTTTTTGTTACTGTTGGTTTGAGACTGCAATCCAGACCAAATAACAATCCCGATTAGGATAAAGTTGTTAATCAAAATACTGGTTTATTATCTAATATTCACTTCAAAAATTGTATTCGTTTTTAGATTGTAAATGTGTTTAATTCCGTCTTCATTTACACATTTGTTTGTGGCGGCAGCGTTATAATATAAGTGTATAAATTTCTCCATGTAGAAAATTTTGTTTTCTCTTGTTATTTATCATCTCGGACTAATACGTAAGTACTTTGCTGAGTATTATAAATATTAGCAATGGTCTTTTCAGAAATACTTTTAAACCCACTCTTTTAATTAAATGGTCGTTATTTCAGCTTGCCATATTTATTTTTAACTAGTAAATTTGCAACATTATATCAAATTATTTATAAAAGTACACAGAATTATTGTGCAATTTCTAACGTTTACATCTACAAACCTATGGAAATCTACAATTTAGAATCTATCGCTCATTACGGGAGAGATTTATTTGACTGGGTAAATATTTCACAATTGTTATGCTACAATTTCACTTGAACAAAAAATTATTGTCCGGTCGTAATACTATTCTTATATAAACATGGGTGATAAACTAAAGACACTTTCTTTTGGCTTAAACAATTTCAGACACATACAGTTTCTAGATGGTAT
The DNA here is from genome assembly GCA_028023455.1 of Epiperipatus broadwayi. Taxonomy (NCBI): domain Eukaryota; kingdom Metazoa; phylum Onychophora; class Udeonychophora; order Euonychophora; family Peripatidae; genus Epiperipatus; species Epiperipatus broadwayi. The sequence goes on from JAQFVV010006831.1 coordinate 215,590, forward strand.
AATTTCGACTCACGATGTCTTTTTACTTGATATTTTGCTTCGTTGTATAATGAAAATTATTCCTATTAAATTTCTAACTTTTAAATAAATTTACATAGAATTTCTGATCTTGACTAATGAAACCTGTTTGCTTAGTAGATTGATCGGCCAATTGCTGTATATTAAATAATGAACCAAATGTTGTTAATAAACATTTGAATATCACTTTGATTTCTAAAACTGCTAGCACAGTGCAACCGTGTAATCTAATAAGGAAAGGTGCTGTAATAAGTTTATTAATAACGTTTACTTCGTTAGTCAAGACCGGAAATTACATACAATGTTGGAGAAGGAAGGGGAAATTATATTATATTTATTAAATTATATGTGGATGAGATTAAATTGAAGGGCACAACTAATTTATATATATCAGTGAACGGTAGCAATGCAATCTTTTAACTTTTCCCCCCAAATACTTGTTTGCTTTAACGGGATCGCGTAAAAACAAAATTAACCATCAGTTGAATATTTAAAACTGATTTTATTAAATATTACCTAGAATAAAAGTTTTTAGGAAACATAACAAGGCATTGCAAATCACTCATGTAATAAATGAATAATAAAACTTTATTTACCCTTGAATGAAACCATGTGGTGTAAGTATCGTCTTCATCACACACTTGTAAATGGACAAAATTATCTGTCATTTCACTGTTTACTTGAAAACACATTTCTTCTCTTCTAAACTCATTGGATAATGTGAAAGCAAATATCTAAATCCAAGAAAATAATAAGTAATAAACTAAAAGATGTGTACTCGCAGTGTACACAAAATCTTTGTTGATATTCACAACACAACCAATATTTAGCTTAATGCTAAAATCAAAAACTTTCGATAATACCAGAATATCAAATGTGGGCTTAAGTTGTAGATTTATTATGACTCATAAACTACAGCTTTAATTATGCAAATTATCTGTTTACATCAACATATATATATATCCACCCTTACATCTATTATTCCATCTACTCATTCACATATTCATCTATCTATTGATTGATCAATCTATCTATTAAATTTTATTATCTATTTATCTACCTTACCTATCTATATATCTATCTATTTATCTAATTATCCATATATTCATCTTTATATGTTTATCTACCTATATAACTACTGACCTAATTATCTATATAAATGTCAATTTACCTATCTATCTGCTTGTCTGCTGTCTATCTATTGACTTATCTACCTATCTATCTATTTATCAACCTGTCTATCTAAGTATTCATCTATTATTTTATCCATTTCCAAGTGGTCAATCATTTCTATTCACGCATTCACTCACATATTTACCTATTTAACTACATACAAATTTATTGAAAAAATATGTACATAAATTAACTGAATAAATATATCCAAAAAATATTAAGAAACAAATTTATTTGTATGTGCAATTGCTGTTTTTAATATTTCAACCAGAGGACTGGTTTTCATCAGAAAGAAATATGGCAGTGTTCAAAAATTACATATTTATATAGATTTCTTTGTGCCTGTTTTAAGAATATTTAAGTTTCTATTAAATCAATTAGCACAAAATTAAATCAAAAACAAGCATACAAAGTCATGCTTTTATATATCTAAGATTGTGGTCATTTGTGTTAAAACTTCACTTTGCTACTAGAAAAATATCTATCAGAATCCTTTTACAGAAAAAGATGGAAGAAGTCATTGCCTTTTTTATTTTATATTTTAGTTACAAACAGTTAAATATTCATTTACTGGCCATATTCCAGAGAAAATTTATCAAAATTCAATAGAAATGATTAAATTACATAGTGTTACTAAGGAAATGTGACAGCCATATGATCACCATTTCTTACACTTGCACATAACTGTTATTAACACAGGCAAAACTCTCCATACAGTAGTACCACTCAGTGCTAGCCAGAGTAATCAATGGATGCCAGAAGGCTTGTGCGTAAAATCCCCATCTAGTGCTTACTTATCCAATATCCCCAGACTAGTTTCTGGCTTATGGCCTTCGTCAGTGAGGAGCCTTGGAACTGAGAGCACTAGGTGGCTGCTGGAAGGGATGCATTGGATCCTAAGATCTAGATGCAGTGCTCTCAGGTCCAAGGCTCTTCATTGACAAAGACCATAAGCCAGAAACTAGTCTGGGGATATTGGATTAGTAGGCACTAGATGGGGATTTTATGCACAAGCCTTCTGGCATCCATTGATTACTCTGTCTGGCACTGAGTGGCACTACTGTATGGAGATGTGACAGGGTGACACCATAACTTTGCAGCAGTAATTTTCCAAAAGTATTTTGTATATTAAAAAGAAAAACTAAGGTATTAAAGATAAATGGAGATTGTTTAAATTATCTATATTTATGCATATACTGCTTCCGATTTTGAAAACAAATGTTTCAAGAATTGTCAAATAAAATTAAAAAAATAGGACTAAAGATAAGTGATAAAAGAATTAATGTTAAATCAATTATCTCAATAGAAGAAAATAAATAGTGATTATGATGAAGTAGAAGTTAGTAATTACTAATATTATGGTCAGATAATTACTAATATTATGGTCAGATTATTAATACTGATGGAAATATAATGAATGAAATTAGTCATATAATTAAACATGGCTTGAATGCTTTTGGTAGAAAGAAGTTCATATTGAAAGGAAATATTTCTATGGTAAACATTTTTAATAAATGTTTTTCACCAGTTCTTATGAATCTGAGACATGGATAATTAACTGTTGAACAACACAAGGACTTCAGATCACTCATCAATGTATAGGAAGACGTATGTTATAAATAATAAGAAGAGACCAAAAACAAATTAGGTGAGAGAATTAATAAGTATCAATGATCACATGATCACCACCTCTTATGCTAGCACATAACTGTTATTAAACAGTCAAAACTCTCCAAGGCTCCTCACTGAAGAAGGCCACAAGCCAGAAACTAGTCTGGGGAGCACTAGATGGGTATTTTATGCACAAGCCTTTTGGCATCAATTGATTACTCTGGTTGGCACAGGGTGGCACTACTGTATTGAGAGTTTTGCTTCTTTAAGAATCAGTGATATTATTGAAAGACTTAAAACCCTGAAATGGAGCTGCACTAAATGTATTGCTAGAAAAGATGGGACAATTGTTGAAGTATTAAACTAAATCCCAAAAGATTGTAAAGAGATCACATGTTAAATGAATGGATTACATAAGGAAGGTGATTGATGTAAAATTGAGAATTGAAGGTAGAGATCGGAAAAACTGAGTAAAACTTGAAGCGACTTTTATCCTGCAGTGGACTGATAATGGTTGAAAATGATGTTGATGAATTAAATGAGATAAATTTCTATAAGCGACTTAGAAAAAAATATTATAAATCCTTCTTAGATTTTCTCAGTTATCTGAAATATATGACAGAATGTTTTACTAATGCTGCACTATAATAATTTAACAGTCCTTTATTAATTTGTGTTTTTGTAGATAATTTATTTTGGATATTTTTTATACATATCTCAATGATCTGATAAAAATGTTTAGAAATGGTTCTTGGATTAAGACTGCAAAGAGGATGCAGACATTTACTAGTCATGGCCATTTTGGACATCTTTTGATGCACTAAAAGCAATATATAGAACTAAAAAATGGTATCACAATCTTACAAAACCCAATAGTGATACTCTCTTGTATAATAACAATAGGAAGTATGTTCTGATTTATGATATAAGAATTTGAAATACTTTTAATTATACATCCATTTCAACTATTTGTTTAGATTTGGATAAAGATATCCAGTTTGGTAATGTCAAAACGCCTCTTTGTAATCTTAAAAATGGAAAGATTGAAAGCCTTTGGTGAAATATATGCAGACTTTTTAAACTGTAGTGGTAGTATATTAGTTTCAAAAATATTGAAATTTTTAGGAATATATGAATCCATGAAATGGTATAGACTGATCTTAAAAAAGATTTCTATTGCATTCATTTGTTGACATAATGTTTAACAGTCATGCAATTTGATTTAGTAAATCAAATAGATTTATAGGATTGGTTGAAGTTAGTTGATTGTCCATCTATGTCTATTCACATTATACAGTTCCTAAATGATGGGCTAAAAGGAATGATTATGCTACAGATGTTATCATGGAGAGCTATATATATTTTTATAATGTGGGTGACACTCATTGAAAGGATATTAAATTTTCAAACTGCCATCTATTATATTTTCTTTTATAAATACCACTATTACAATATATTTGAAAATTAAAATATATATATTAGTGTACTATTTTCAATAAAATGTTTTTAAGAATGGCTCATTAGCACACTAGGAAGAGTTAAATAACACTCATCCTCTCCACCACCAAAAAAGTTGCATTAATAAAGAAGTATCTAAATATATGATAAATAATTAGGTTATATATGATGTCACATCTTACCTGCTCACCATTGTTGGTGCATTCAGCTAAATTAAGACGGTAAGTAATTGCCTGCATATAATTGAAGTTTACATCAAGGCAAAAGTTACCACTTTTTATCTGAAATTATATATTTATATATATTGTAATGCTAGCAAGAGATATGCATTATGAAACAAACACATCTCTAGCATTACACATTTATAATTTAAAAATAAATTATTAAATTATTAATAAAACGAAAATGCTATGACATATGAAAAAAAAAATGAAAAAAAATAGAAAAAAAATGTAATATGTTTTAGAGTAGTTTTCTTTTGTTTAAAATGCAATTTTGTAACATAAAAATATTGCTTATATTTTGCTTTTAAAATAGAAGAATTAGAAAAAAGATTTAAACCTTTTTTCTCTCTTTTTTAAAAAAAACTCACCTTTTATAAAATAAAATAAGTAAATAGGGAAAGTTAGAAATAAAGATTTATAAACTCCACTTTTTATAAATTGTTATAAATTAAAATAAGCAAATATCTGATTGATGATGATATTGAAATTGTATTAATTAAAAAACTATGTGAACTATTGATGAGATAGTAGATTAATCTAAGCAAAAGATTAGTTTGAAGCAAATGTAAAAATATAAAAAAAAAAACAGATTCAAGTTGCAATCAAAATTAAAAACTATGATAAGGAATTAAAAACAATGAGAGAAAAAGATATATAAAGTCACTATGGCCTATTGATATTTAGTCAGGTTTGCAATCTGTTAGATCATACCATTCTTGAGTCTGTAAATCAGTCAGGTCTGCATTTTGTGATTGAATAGTTCTGGCCTTCATTTTGTGATTGGAATAATTGAATCTTCGTGCTGTTATTGATTCAGTTCAGATTATTATTCATTCAATTCAGAGTCCAGCTATACAGAATGCAAAAGAATGCAGATTCAGAATTTTGAAGAACTTTAAATACATAACAGTCTCCATAATGCAGAAGCTGCATAAGCCATAGGAGTATTTGGCATGTCTTCATGTCCCAAAGTCATCAACTATCCTGCCTAAATTAATGCCTAGATTGTGAATAGAAGCTGCTGCATACTCTCCCCTCCCCCCATTGTTGAGACAAAGAATTAAAGACAAGCCCTGGAACCATCAATGGAACAAAAAAGCCAATCGGTTGGAAAATACACACAAATGAAAACCTAAATAAATTTACTTTAAAAAACTAAATAGACACTTGATTTTAAATGAAATGAACTTTAATGAAGGACTATTCTAACTATAGTTTAAAGTCATCATTTATATTTTCTTGTGTAAAATTTATTGTTATACACCTGGATCTCATTTTATGTAGTAGATAGGTTCTGCAGAAAATCCGTATTAAAAAAATTACCCAAAATAGACTTAACTTACCTTAAAAAATGGGGGATAGGTTCTGTAATTTTCAGAAATTGCATAAAAGCAAAGGAACAAGAAAAAATTAATTTAAAATTCACATAAATAAAATAAAGTACGACTAATAAAAAATTTCCAATATTTGAAAAAAATTGATACAAGACAAACTTTTTTTACTTTTTATATTAACTACAGTAGTTAATTTTACATTTTTTCATACATATTTTAATCTTTATCACTATTTGACAATATGTGGTTTGTTTGTGAACTGGTAAGAAATCAGATTTGTCATAAGAGAAAGTACAACTAGGGCCATTTTCAGTGTCTTGTGCTTTGTTAATGGTTTTCTGTCAACAATGTAATCAGTAATTAAACTTTGAGACAATGATTTTACTAATTGTTTATAAAGCTCATGATATCTAGACATAAAATCATTTAGCTCTCATTGGAATTTAAGAAGTTCATTGCAACAAACTCTCAGATTTCAGGATTTTCTGACATTTTTCATTGTCTCACACATAAAAAAAAATCTATGATTAAATGACTTTTACTTATCAGAAAATAATAAATTTGTTTTCATTTGATAGATATTTTTGTTTGCTACTGAAATAAATTTTAAATGTTCACATTTTGTTTCTATATTTAAAAAATGAGATAGCAATAAAAACAATTTGTCTTCATTTGATAGATATTTTTGTTTGCTACTGAAATAAATTTTAAATGTTCACATTTTGTTTCTATATTTAAAAAATGAGATAGCAATAAAAACAAAAAGATTATACATTATCATTAGAAAGATTATTTTCAGTTACAAAATCTTTGTTATTCATTTTAAAAATCTAAAAGAATATTTATTTCTATTATATCTAACAAAATATGTTTTAAAAGTTTAAAATTTTTGAATATTTATTACGATATTTTTATAATCATAAGTATAAATCTATTATTATTATTTACTCATAAATATAAGTAGGTTATTTAAGTAAAATCTAAGATTCTAAATAGCTTCAGTCCATATTCACATTAGCTGCTAATATAACATTATATTTTTGAAGAAAAAAAAAGTATTTCAAGTCAAAATAAGTTATTAATAATTTTAATTTCTTGATATCTAATAAATATAGTGAAATATGAACTTCTTTATCACATAAAAGAAAACCTGCATAAAAAGATATTAAGAAGAAACATGAATTGCATAACTTCAAGATCACATTTAAAAAATCCGCATGAGACACAGCTGCATTATGTTAAATATATGTGTGCATAATTAAATAATAATGTTTGCTTAATTGTTATTTTGTCTATTTTTTCTCTCTCTCTCTTTTCTCACTGCATCACCAAATAATTTAGTGTAGTTATTTTGTGTTAAATAAATGCACTGGACCCTGAGACAGAGTGTAAGCTAGCCATGGGATATGTTAAGTGCTGGATTGTGTGCCAGTCATCTGAAGCATGCAGACTAAATAACCTATGGTTGGCTGGCACTTGAGATTGATCTTCAAAACAAATAAAATCTTTGGATGGGAGGGATTTGAATCCAGAAGTCAAGGTGGCACAGTCTGGAAATATGAGCATGTTATGCTTTGCATAGCTCAATTTGATCAAGGGTATCATTGATGGCTCTGCTATCCATGGTATTCTCCCCTCTGCTTGAAGGGTAGGACTGTTCCTGTGTTTTTTGTTAAATTATTACAAAAGGAATTTAAACCCAGTTACACAATTTTGAGAGGGACACAGTTATATATATATATATATATATATATATATAGATATATATATATATATATATATATATATATATATTACAATTTAATCTAATTGTTCCAAACTTCCTGCATTTAATAACTGTAAATAAATAAATTCTCCCCATATAATATCTTAATGATTATTATTAATCTTTGATTAGAATAAAAATTATTGTATCATTTTTCATCCAAATGTATAGATTATTATTAAAGGCAACTTATAACTTTCCATTTCATCATGTATATTTTAATCATATGAATGAAGACATCTTGCTAAACCAGCATTCGTGCAGTTGACATAGGTCAGAAACTTTTACATGTTATTTTTAGTTAATAAAGACGTCAGGGAAGTATATCTTGGGATCTTTTATTTTTTCAGATGTCTTCATTCCTATGATTAAAGTTTGTTTGACAAAATGCACAGCTATAAGTATATTGTGTATTATGGAGTCTAATTAAAAAAATAAATAAAAAAATAAATAAAGATAATTGAATTTTATATCATTTTAAATAGATGAATATATATATATATCTGAAATATTATTAAAAAAATGAATGTACTCCGTTTTTAACAAATAACATTAACGTTTACTCTATGATATCTAAGATATTACCTTTGTCTAATACAAAATCCTGAAAACTACTATCTATCTTTTTGAGCTGGAGTTTGATTCCCTAGTCAGCATCAATCACTTTACCCGTAGAAGAAGAAAAAAAAAGATTTTTGTGTTTCTCTTTGTAAACCTTTAATAAAAATGTATTTTGTCAAGCGTTGTTAGCCAAGAGGTCATCACAGCTGCCTTGCAAGCAAGTACTTGGTTGCAGACGGTTGTGGGTTCGCATCCCGACAGATTCTATGACATATGAAAAAAAAATCTAATATTTAAAAATCCCCCCCCTCTTTTACTTTTTTAAAATCATATGTCTCCCTACATGGATGGGGTATAATAAACATATGGCATGTCTATTATTCATTTATTTAGCAAAGGAATTTTTTTAAAGGTTTCGTTATTAAAAAATGTGAGAAATTCTAACAAAAAGAAATATTTACCCTAGCCATTAATTTGTCAGTAATTAACTATCTATTTTATGGTATGTGTATATCCGCTCTCTGTATTAATCAGAGGCTTGATGAGATTTCAGTTGCATCATGAAAGTCCATCTGGCTATATTGTCGAAGCTGGGGGAAAATGTTTATAATTAAAATATAATTATTCTATTGGAGATTTTCAAACTATATCTTGATTTTTGATAAATCAGTTCTGCTTAATAGTTTTTATACAACTTGTTATCTCTTATCTTTTTCTTTTTTAATATTTTTTATGTAATTTTTGGTGCAGTAGTAAAGTGACTTAAAATTTCAAGGTCCCAGGGTTGATGCACACAGTTCTGGTGCTCGAACTCATTACAAACTCCCGAGCAAGAAAGCCATTAGCTTTTTCCCCCATAAATTTTACTTTAAGTATTCGCAAATAACTTACAGTAAATAAAAAAACACTTTCAAATTACAATTTTTATTGCTCTTTTTTTGAATATAAGTTTACAGCATGTTAACTGTATATAACGTTCTTCCATCTCTCCATCTACTTCATAAAAATCTTTTTCACAAACGTTATTTACTGACCTTTTGGCATAACTACTGTTTATTACTAGAGATTATCAAGTTACTATTGATTTGTAATTATCAAAAAAAACCTATTTCTCTTTTTTTATTTTTGTTTACTAATTACTTCATTGGCTTATTTAAGTTTGTGATGACGATTCCATCTCATCATTGCTAGGGAAGAAATAAAAGCAATAGTTTAATGCTCTGCAAAGTTTAGCTCAATTGAGAGAATCTAGGGTTCTAGAGCTAAAAATTCCTGGATCTCTTTTGAAATGAAGAAAGTAAAAAAAAAATACAACATGATTAAGTTCATTAAACTATTGTGCATTGATTAACAGTGTTGTTGTCCAAACAACATTTGATTTCTTTTTTAATTAATGAATAGCTGCATTGGAATAGTGTTTTTTAAGACAGAAACTGTTGTGTTAAATATTTGTACTAATAATACCAAGTCAGTTACCATCACCGTATTAATACAAGTCAGGCAGCAAGTATTTTGTATGGCCCATAGGCATTGTTCAAAAGCAGTTGATGAATAAAATTAGTTGTATACTGCATTCAAATTGCAGTTACTTGCAGTTTTTTCATTTACTATAATGTCCATAGAAAAATGAATTGTATAATAGAAATTGCACTTTCCTTCAAATTTATTTGAATCACATTATTTTGTGATGGGCACTTTGGAGTGGCCACACACAAGTTGATTGTAGCTAAAGCTACAACTCATGTATATAAGAAAATATTAGTGTGTAATTTGGAGTGTATTTATCACTATTAAAAATCACAAAAAATTAGGTACAAATTATATGAACGTTCTGTAAAGGGTAGCTTACAACACAAATATTCCTAACAAGATCGGCCTACTTATTGAACCCAACCCATTTGGAGTTTGCATTAATAATGGGAAGATTATTTGTTTATCATTATTACATATATACATGCACAACATATATATATATTTAGAATGAATTAGGGAATGCACAATAGATTATTATTTTATAATAATTTTAATAGGCCAGTGTTTTAGAAAGTAATATTGTATATATAAACTATTTGATTAATAAACTGTTATGTATGTATTTTTTTTTAAATTTAAAATTGAATATTAATTTATAGTCAAATGATTTAGGGATAGCCTGAGGTCAAATTAGGTGGCCGTGTGTGAAAATAAAACTGATTTTATTATTTTATTTTATTTTATCTGTAATAAATGAAATGTATTTAAACAATAGGCAGTTAAAAAACTCAGCGTTTCAGGAGATATACGCACAAACTGTATAAAAACAGAAACTTTTTACAATGCTTTCTTCTTGTCAGTAATATTCCAGCTATAACAATAGACAGCAGTTAAAGTAAAATTTCAAATGCTAAAATGGAGTTGTTGGGGGGTTTTTTTATTTGAATCATAGAAATTTTTAAAAGTCAAATACTGTAACTTAAATTTCGCTAAATTCAGAAGAAAGAAAATGAGAAGTGAAAAGTAAGAATAATTTATAAATTTTGAAATAATTAAATCATGTTTTGAAAGTTGTTGGAGTAATTTTTAATATTTTAAATCTTTTCAAAGAGAAAAACGAAAATTAAGTCTGCTAAAAATAAGAAGCAAAAAAAAAAAATGAAATAATTCTTTTAATACATATATACGTAAAGTGCTCCTATATTACATAACGTAAATTTATGATTATAGTTAATTATTGAATTGTACTTTAAGATGAATATGGACTAAAGCAAAACATGCTATTATGCATCATGTTATTTCCTAACAGTTGCATTAAACCTCTATTTTTTTATGTTATTGTAAAACACACAAGAGGATGCCTGCAGTACAAAGTAAATGAGCATTGTAATATTTAAAGGTGAATCAGTTAAGTATCAAGGTGTTTACCATACACAACTACAGGAGACACCAGTGTACCCATCTATCCTTGCCTAGGAAAATGATTTGATGAATCAAACTGCTTTTGGAGAACAACATGCCTAACTATCAACTACTACTTCCATTAGGATGATTTTTAATGAACTTTGTTTCAAAAACAATTTTTAATCAAAAAATTAATATTGTAAATTTTTGTTTGATTTTTTTATATTTTTGTCATCTATGTTGTATTTTCACACTCTGATGCTAAAAGCCTAATTTTTCAGAATTAGCAAAGAAGAAATGGGGGGGGGATTATTCACTTAGATATTTTTCTATTTTTATTGTAAATAAAATTTAAATTAATCCACCTGCTTCACATCAGGTTATCCACGTAAATAATAAGGTAAGATTCTCTACATTTATTATTATAGATTAAATTGCAACACTTGATACAGAATGCATATTATATGTTTTATTTTGTTGATTAACCCTGTATATATTTTTTTTTCCAGTATGATTGACTAATCAACTAGTATTAATTTCTATATCTATCATATATATAAATTGGGGGGAACTATTAAATTAAATAGATTGTTAAAATCAGTAAATATATAATTTAGCTAGCCAGCATCTCAATTATCTTAAATTACTAAAGTTTATTTTTCTATATAATTATGATTTGTAAATAATGAGTGACATAGATGGATTTCTACCATGGGGTATAAGGGTTGGTTCTGGGGAATTTTTAGTTAATAAAATGGTAGAAGTTCACATGTGAAACATGTATATATATATTATCATTACTATTGTTATTATACTTTATGTTATTTATCATTGTTAATAAATGTTTAAGAGTTTATATTATTCTGGTCTCTGTTTTATTGAGTTGTTCTGACATTCCATAATTTATAAACAATTATGTATGCACCCACATCTATTTTTCTTATCATATAAAAGTTGTAAAGTAAAACAAATATAATAAATTCTAGTTGTAACCTATATATATATATAGGTGCAGGAGTTGTTGTGTGTATCTGTTCATACCTGTTAAAGCATTATTCTCTCTGGGCTTGAATATTAGGGCTTAACGGAATTGGAAAGGGGTGAAAGTGGATGAACTAACCTAAATTGCATTTGATATTATTAAATAGGGATAGAGCTAGTCAATTAAAGTGCATGCAATCATTGGTTAAGCATTTCATCAGGTTTTCATTAGCATTCTACTTGAAGATCCAGTCTGGCCGTAGTTAGATGCAACTTTTATCCCTTCTAAGCCTGGTAGGTCTCTGCAGACTGTGTTATCAAAGGCAATAAATTAGGGCACATTAAGTCATAGTCTCCAGATTGCTACATCTGCATAGTATCACAGTCCACAAGTTATTTTCCCATCTGTTACATCTGGTGTGTGGGCAAGTGCGAATCCAGGTGTAGTCGACCGTCCATTACAGTACCATGAAACGAATGATGATGGTCTGCATATATATTTTTACCCACATGCAAGAATATATAATTTTTACAAATATCATAATTATATATGCGAGTAATATTTTTGTTTTATTTTTAACAGTCACAAATGTTTCACATTTGCAATTTTTTTAAAGTTGTTTATATGTTGAAACATATCTGCAATTAAAAAAAAGGAACAGTTAAAAGTACTTGTAAATGGTCCAACACGTCTATATTTTTTTTAAGTTTATTAGATATGTTCTTTGCTAATAAGTTAAAGCAAAGTCAGGTGGCTATTGTTTCACTGAATGTTAAATTTTACTAATGTATTAATGGCCATCCTGCTTTGTATTTTATTTTTAAGAACAAGAGAGTCTGATTCTATTTTTGATTTGTGTTTTTTAGTATTGATCTTTTGTCAGGGAAAAGTGAGAGAAGCTTTCTTGTGTGACAACAATGAAAATTGATGGAATGGAACTCCATAATCAATTAAAGTGGTCTGAGTGAAAACCATGATAGAAATCAAAGATAAAATTTAAAGATTAAACAAGTGATAGGAAATAGTAAGATGTAAAAAAGTTATATGCATTGTTCTAATCCATTAATCATGAAGATAGACTTGGCTGATGCAATAATTACAGGGGGGTTACTTAAATTCATAGCGTAATGAGTGTCCTATATAAGCTGTTCTCCAGATGCTGAGGTTATTATTATTACATTTATTATTGTTGATGTTGTTGTTGTTGACTGCTATTGAAGAGAAGAAAAAAGTGTGAAGATATAGAATAATCTAATATGGAGTGAAATCGTGTTTTCAGAAGTATTGCATTGCTGTGCCGAGTTCCTTTCATCTGACTGATGATTGTCAGCTTTAAATTGCTGATGCTATTTATTAAAGCCATATCTAAGAAGCAGACATTGATAATCCAATATTAATAAAATTTAAAAAGGAGACAGAGCCAAGCTTGGCTTCAAATAAAAGTCATGACAAGTTATACAAATAACTTGCATTTTTACTGATGCTGCCATAAAGAAGAAAATATTGACTAGAAACCGCAAAAAAAAAATGTCTATATTAGTCAGTGAAATGAATATGGAGTAGAAACCCTTTTCAGAGCACATGCCCAACTCCTTCCAAACTGTCATCATGTAGTCACTTAATTCCAGCTGATGATAATGACAAAGATCTTAATGCCTACATGTTTTCCTCACCACCCTGTTGTCCAATTGTGTAGCACACTCAGAAAGACCGAAGTCTGGATAAAGTCTGAAGATGCCAGAAAGTATAAATTTTGTTATTTTATTCAATTACTATTTTTAGTTAAATATTGTTTAGATGCTTTAATAAAAGAAAAAGAGTCTTATTGATATATGTATTTTCTGGTATAGTATATGTATGTCGAATTGTTTATCTGCAAAGTCCGGTATTGTTTTATGTAAGATCATCCTTTGACATTAGGTTTAAAATGCTGATGTGCATACATATATGTGCATATTTTCTATTTTTTTGTTCTTAATGCTTACAATGCACATATGCATATATCATAAAAAAATAAAATGGATTTAAATTATAGTTTTGCTTTGTCTCTGCTTGTGCTTGACTTATATACAAGCGCACACTTATAAAATGTTATGTAAATAGTAGAAAGGATGTGCAAATAAACATACATTTATAACCATATTTTCTTGATATTATATAAAATAACTGTATCTCTCAATATATGCATGTGTGGGTAGAAACTCAGACCACTTCATACAAAGATATTTATATGAAATAAGGGAGGGAGTTCCATATCTAAATTGCATAAACATTAGTATTAATTTTTCTTTTCACATTATAATGCTGGGAGGTTTAAAGAATGTATTTTTCTTTAGGTATATATTTGGTGATGGGTTATTTGGGGTAAATAAATATTTGTTTTTCACTTCATAAAGTATGTCTTTTTCTATCCAACAATACTAAAGCATATATTTCTGATAGTGGCTTAATCCATCAATAACCTAAGATGAAGATATGTCTGAGCTTATCCCATAGGGCATTACCTTATTAGGAGTTAAAAATTTGATGCCATGTGAATGATCATATGTTTCATTGGTAGTTGTATATTGTTTCAGGAGGGTTTTTCTCTTTCTGGTAGTGGTGTGTAAAGACCAGGTCCAAATTCGGTCTGGCAAAGATATGTGACAGCCAATGTATTGATATCTATCAGCAAGACAATAGAGTTTTAACAAGAGAGAGATCAGGAAATATAGCCAGCTTTAGTTTTATTTCTCTCTCATTTGAAGATTCAATAGGTTAACTTTAAAGTATCATATATAGAGTTTATTATTAAGTTTGTAATGATGCTGTACTCTACTCTGATGCATGACAGTCATTTCATGTTCAGTTCTGTGTGCATGATAAAATCCACAGGGTAAGGTAGGGCACTGACTAGTACAATGTATTATTGACAGTAGCTTTTCTTCTTTTATATTTTTTTTTACTTAATCGAATCTAGAATCTTTTATTTAAGTCTAAATTTTGATCTATGATACTTAGAGCTTTATTATAGTAATAATAATAATAAAAGTTCTTTATAGCAATGCTAAATGGATAACTAGTATTATGATTCAGCACAAAGGTGGAATAATAGATTATGGTTAAAGCTCAATCTACCATTGTGGTGCTCAAATATCACATGGTCTTCAAAGCTCTAATCTTTAAAAATAATTGAATGGTTTTATTGTTCAGGAGTGCCAGAAATGCCAAAACAGGAATCAATATAAGGACTTATGCTCTGGACTTCTGACATTCTTCCAGTGTGTTATAGAAATTAGGACATTTTCTAATTGTATTTCATAGACAGTTGGATCTTCCTATTTCAGATACTCTCTTTTATATAAACTTGTAATCTAGAGGAAAGCTATAACAACTTCAGTAAATTGTTGTAAAATTAACCAAGTGGTGAGATAGATGCTTAAGATTGCTTATATGTTTTCCCCCAGTTTAATAATCCTCATGTATTAAAGAAGGCAGCATTAGAAATAGATATGAAGATCATAGCACATATTTTTAGCTCCTTCAATCTTAACAACAAATAGTTAGCACTCTTATTCTTCCAGTACCATAACTTTAAAAGATAGGGATCCCTATTGACAGATTGGCAGACTTAAAACTAGAACTTTAAATATTGATTCTAGCATAATAAAATAAAAATATATTCCTTTGGTCATTTGAATGTAAATATCATGATTAATACATATCACATTACTTTTAGAGCAAGTTAGTTTTATCGATAAACGATAAATTTTTGGAACGATGTTTTATATATATATAATTTTTCTTTTTTTCACTTTTTTGTATGATGTATATTATTACTAATATAAACAAATAACACAAATACACTCATTTATGCGTCTTATACAATGGAAATACGATATTTTATTATTTCATATTTCCAAAAGTAGTTGACAGTTTTTATTGACCAACAGTCCTCTTCAGAGCTGCAATACCCACAATATATGTATTTAATTTGTAGTTATAGGTTACATATTATATATATGATGTGTCTGTAATAATTCTGAAGAAGACTTTTAGCCAGTCAAAACTGTCAGCTATTTTTGGAAGTGTGGAATAATGAAATAGTATATTGTTTTTCAGGACCATATATATTTGACAGTTTTGATTGACAAACAATTCTCTTCAGAGTTGTAATATATGCAACACATGTTCTTAATTTGTTATGATCGGTTACTTATATATATGATGTGTAGGTCAGTTATTTTTGGAAGTGTGGAATAATGAAATACTGCAGTGTTTTGTAAAGTGTATGAAAGTATGTGTTACTATTATTTGTTTATTTTAATAATAGCATTTGATCTGGCTGATTTTTTATTTTTTGATGATGGAGTTGGTTGGTTGCTTTATTCTTTTATTATTGCCAATATGTATAGTTTAGATTATTTTCTAATAGAGCAAGAATACAACTAATCTGATATTTTTTTATTTTCCTTGCTGTGTATATTAGTCTCTAAGTTTTTTTTTTTTTTAAGGGTCATAGCATGGGTCGGGACGCGAACCCGCAACCCGGGCAACTGCCTGCAAGTGCAAGGCAGTCGCGCTGATCTCTCGACCACCAATGCAAGACAAACATGCTAAAAGCATGACTACTTTTTTTATATTTTTTCTTCAATGAAAAGTCATAAAAAGTCCTTAAAAATGCAATAGTCATAAATACTATCAATACAATTTAATTTTATTTGAAAAATTTTGTCTTTACTCTATTTTGGACTTCATAATTTATTTATTTTTATTATTTCAGCTATTTTGACTAGACTGACTTTGAATCTTCAAAAGAGTTAATAAGATGATAATTAAAATAAAAGAGTTAATAAATACCGATAATATATTTCAAAAAAATTAATGGATACTGATAACGTTATAGTTAATCTGTAATAAAAAGCCATGATTGTTGAGGATGCGCTAAATCTTAATAAATCAAAGAACATTTTTTTTTTTTTCATATGTCATAGCATTGGCTGGGAGGCGAACCCGCAACAACTGTCTGCAAGCAACTGCTTGCTTGCAAGGCAGCTGCGCTGACCTCTCGGCTAACAACGCTTGACAACAAATTTAATTTTTAAAAGCATTTTTATCTTTTTATATTTTATCTATCTGTTTATTTATGCCTATATTTCTTTCTCTTTCACTTTATCTCAGAAATTCTTTCAATCTCACCGGACTTTTTATATATTTTAGTGCCCATTATTTTTATGACCAGTTCTGAGGGAAATTGTCATTGTTTTCACTTATTATCAATCTATGGCCCCTTTTTTCCATATTTTTCTACGAACTTTCTTATCCCTTTTTTCCATCTGACAAGTAATTTTTTAAAACTTTTGTAATAAGTTGACAATAATTCTGAAAAAATTTTCCTCTTACTATGTTTGTCTAAAAAACAATTTTTTAATGTATTTTTATTATTATTTGCCATCTATTTAATAATTTCTCTAATATGCGATTTTTTTTGTCTTTTGATATTAATTTATGTAATTAGGCTCAGTGAAAGAGAGTAATTTATCAAAGTAACTAGTAGACTAAAATTTAATAAGTTCAGATTTTTTACTTTAAATTGGTTCAAATTAAAAACCACTCCATTAAATATATTTTGCATCTTAATGATTGTTTCATGAAGCCACCCGTCAATTGTTTCTTTTATTGCTGCTATATAAATATAGACCAAAGTTGGTATTAGTATACATTCTTGTTTAGCATCAGCTTTAAGTTCCAAATGCTTCAGATGTCTGATCAGTAGAAACAATATTTTCTATCATTTCATCATGCAGAAGCTGAATAATACAATTAATTAGTTTTAAATATTGTTACAAACTTTTATGATTATTTAAGTCAAATGCGTCGTCGCTTTTTTAGTACTGACACTTTTCTTACCATTGACACTTTTCTTACATTTATTTGGCAACAGGAAACGTGTCTATTTCTTGAATAGTAAAAGAGCACTGGACTCTGTTATCGTTCATCTATGATGGAAAACAATTTATTCAGCAATATTGTTGAAAGTAAATTTGCTCTAGCAGATAATAATATTTCAAGACAACTATTTTCCTAACATTTTAATTTTTATTAAAGTGTTTTAATTGCGTCAAAGTTGTTAGTGGAGGGAGTTTGATAATGGTAAATGAAAATGTAACAATTTACTCTAGATAAATAATTTGCATATAATAGAGATATATATGAGAGATAGTGACCTGGGCCAACTGATGAGTGCTGGTTCAGCACGAAATGCATTTTGGGGGGCATTTGTCTTTTATTATATCTTTATATGAATTTGAAAAGAATGGGGAAGTGTTTATTATATCTATTTAATATTTTTCTCCTAACTTAATGAGTAGATAGGATATATTATTGAAATTATCAGCGTATCATAAAGGTAATCAAAATGTTCCTTTCACCAGTTTGAAATATGATTTATCACAAACTTTTTTTTCAGATCTTATTTATTTTCAGCGCATCAAAAACTATCTAAAGTTCCTTAACAATTTTAAACATTCTTGTCAATTGTTAAACTTTTTCTTTTAATGACTGTATAGTTTATAAAGCTCCACAAACAATTTATTAATTTGGTAAGCAAAGAATGCTAATTTTCTTTTAATAATTAAATTATTAATAGCAAAATTATTGTTATGTATATATGTGTGTGTAATTTTAAAAACACTAAAAAAACACAAATAATTATATTTATAACTTACATATCCCCAAGCGTAAACGTTTTGTGTAAAAAGAAATTTGTCGGGATAAATATTATCTAAATACCATTTGAAACTTTTACATTGGCTATAATCTCGCAATAATTTTCTGGATTCTATATTTCCAGCATGCTCCGGCTAAAAAACAATTTTAATAGCTGCTGTTTAATAATAATAATAATAATAATAATAATAATAATAATAATAATGCTGTTTAATAATAATAATAATAATAATAATATCTGTATCAAGATTAATAACTTATAATTTATGATTAATAACAATAATATTAATTTATATGATTATAATAATAATAATTCTGATATGAAGGTAATCATCTTTCACACATGCGCCATATGGCACACATGTGTAAAGAATGACTACCTTCCTATCAAAATTACAGTTTGACATGGCTTTGTAAAAAAAAAAAAAATTACTAAATTATTTACAAGATGATAATAATAAAAACTGGACTTAAACAGTGGAGAGAATAACAGCTTTGCACGCTCCCAAATCAAGATGTTTCCGATTGGCCTATATAAGTGGAAAGTTAAGTTAAACATAAGACAGCCACTCATGGTTTGAGAGGGTCCTTCTATCAGCAATTAAAGATATTGTTTGACTATTATAAATTTCAAGATGCATATGCTTTATGTAGCTGCTTTCCCAATTACAATGTTTCTTTAATGCAATGTACTGGTATTTTGGTCATGTGACTTAAATTCATTCCCTTACAGTTATTAGCAGAATTTGTTTACTGATTTTGTATTTCATTTGACAGTAAAAACTAAAACTAAGAAATATATTAATTTTAAA
This sequence comes from Epiperipatus broadwayi, assembly GCA_028023455.1. Lineage (NCBI taxonomy): Eukaryota > Metazoa > Onychophora > Udeonychophora > Euonychophora > Peripatidae > Epiperipatus > Epiperipatus broadwayi. The sequence goes on from JAQFVV010006831.1 coordinate 235,113, forward strand.
ACTATCTAAAGTTATAAGTACCATACAATGAACCTAATACAAAATGGCCAATGGTTGGTAGTTTCTTTGAGTTCACATCTGGAAGCACAGACAAGAACTCATCTTTTGCTCAAATTTCAGAAATAAAAATTATTTTCTGTAATTTGTTATATATTTGTAAATATTTTTGCTAAATATTTGTGAAATTTTATTGACAAGAATATAATGATTAGAGTCAGATTTTATTTGAAATATATTTTTAAAAGAATGCAAGTCAAAAGAAATGTAATGACATAAAAGAAGAAGTTGTGATTGGAACAGGCAAAACTCTTCATAGAGTAGTGCCACTCAATGCAAACCAGAGTAATCAGTGGATTCCAGAAGGCTTGTGCATAAAATCCCTATCTACTGCCTACTCATCCAATATCCCCAGACTAATTTCTAGCTTGTGCCTTTCATCAGTGAGAAGCCTTGGATCTGAGAACACTGCACCTAGGTCTTAGTATTTAATGCAACCCTCCAGCAGCCACCTTTTATCTCTACTTAGCTACAAAACTATGAGTCTAAAATTGAAAACATGATATTTTCAATACAAGCTCATTAACATATAGTCATATAGGTGATTGTGTGATGTGAAGTTGTGATTGGCTGAAAAAAATATCTCTAAAACCATTGCAGTTGTTTATTTTTTATCATTTTTTAAATAATTATAAATAAATTAATAACTATGTGATATAAATTATACACACATATATATTTATGGGTCATACAGAGTGAATCAATTCACTATTAGCAATATTTGCTGAATATGCTTTTGGAACCTTGTATCAGATTTATTGTGACTTAATTAAAGTGACTGGTTAATATTCCAATGCATGCTCAGTGGGACATTAGTGTTTGAGAAAAATACTGGACATGAATTTTACCTTCAAATAATTAATACTATCTGCAATGAGCCTAATGATAGGAAAAGGAAGATAAAAGAGTCTTGGTTTGTTGCCAAGTCCAATTACATTATCAGAAAAAGAAACAACCTACTGAGCATGCACTGGAATATTAACCAATCAGTTTAGTTATATCACCATGAGTCTGATACATAGTACTGAAATCATTCTGGGCTAAATATTACTAATATCATTGAATTGTTCCTCTCTGTATGACACATAAAAATATGTGTGTATATAATTTAAATAATTATAAGTGGAAATTTAAATTTTAAAACATAATTTTATTGCTTGTAATCTGGTCGAAACTGTATTTGGATGCTAGAAATGCCATTTTAAAAATTAGTTTATCATGAGAAATATATTTAAAGTGGAATCCTAAAAGTTGATCAAAATCAGTAGAATAACTGATAGTAAGAAAAATATATTTTGTGTGATACTGCTGTTGATAACTAAAATATTATTGTTTGCGTTATAAAAATGTGTCGAAATTACAATAATTTTTATATAAATATTATATAAATATATCTATGATCAACTTTTAAAATTTCATTTTAAATATATTTCTCAAGTGATAACTAAGTTTTAAAATGACTATGAAATTTTAACACTCTTCTATTTTCTTCATGCAAATGAGAAATTAAATATGTTGTACAAATAAAATGTAATTTAATTAATCCAGTTTATAGAGAATCTTAAAACTTAAATTATTCAAATAAAAAGGATTTTATTTGACATAGAACATTATTTATAAAAATGCATTACAATAGCCATTTTTAACTGCTGTTGATAAATCATGTTAATCTTTTTTCTCATGTGTCATAGCATCAGCCGGGAAACGAACCCGCTAACGCAGGACAACTGCTTATAAAGCAGCTGTCGCTGACCTATCGACCACCAATGCTTGACATGTTAATCTTTTATCGCTTATCTTTTATCATTTCCATATAAATTTGAAAAGTTTGTTTGTTACGCTATGGATTTTTGCTTTATGGTAGTTGTTTTAAAAAATTTGGTAATTTTATAGTAATGTGAGCAAGGCCATGGGAACAGCTGGTTATATATAAAAGTAAGGTATGGTATATTGGGAAAAAAAGCAAAATAAAATTGATAGTTATAGCAACAGATTACTGGAAAATTTTTTAGTAGGATGAAGAAAATAATAGATAAATAATAAGGTAGTTGTAACTTACACCCCATGTGGCCGTAAAAAAGAAGTCGTAAAAATTATCTTTTTAAAAAAAGAAAAAACATTTTTAGAGAAAAATAAGAGATCCATTTTTAAAAGGCAATAATTTAAAAATACATCAATTTATCAGAAAGTGAAATACAATGTACATGTGAAAGCAGATTTAAATATTTGTGGCTTCTAGATTAATCACACCTTCACATTATATACTATTGATCTTTTAAGAATGTGCATAGAAAACAACACTTGCAAGCGAGTATCAATATCGCTAATTTACAGTGCAGTTTTTCCGTGCATAGCGTGGAGAAACAGCACCATGTAGTGGGCTAGATTGCTGGTAGTTGCTGGTAGCAGACTATGTAAGCTAAATGTGTTTACCTATGGATATCAGCGCCACCAAGCAGCCAGTAGTGCTGGCAGATAGTTGGAATAAGATTTCTTTGCATATGCATGGTGAACAGCTCCACCTAGCAGCTGGAACTTGCATCACTGCTTTTGGCCCCTTACTTTGAATATTTCTGTGGTTAACACAGAAACAGCACCTCTTGCGACCACATGGGGCATAAGTTACAACTACCAATAATAATAAAAAGTCAAATAATAATGAGAATTGAACACACTTTCAGAACAAGACAATTGCAATAATATAAACATGTAACAAGGATGTCTCAGAAAAGATTATTGAAACAATTATTAAACTTGATAACACTAAAAAAGTATAAAAGATAATGATCAAAAAGAAGTACAAAAGAAGGAATAGAAAGAAAAATTAGTGATAATTTTTTAGGAAGGTTTATGGAGTGATAGAAAGCCATAGTGTTTGGAAAATGGATGACTACATAGAATGTTATAAACTGATAAGAATGATCTTTTATCAATTTTGTTACTGAATTAATCATATAATTAAAATTATAAATTATTTATTACTTTATGTTGTTAAAAGATCTTAATCTTATTTATATTATCATAAATGATTTATATACATATAAAAGAATATAATTATGTATGTGCAAAGTATAAAAAAAATGAACCGTAAAAAAAATAACAAACAAAAGCCATCCTGTGTGAATTTTCATAAATTCATAGAAATTTGTGGGAAGTACAAAGATGCTATTGGTGAAGGCCACTATTATAAATGTTTATGCTTTCATAGATAAAATATGTTTCTGTTATACCTCACCTTGCTTTCAAATAATGGACTAGTTCAGAATCCATCTTACCTTGATGGGATTGAGCATTCATCAGTGTGGACCATTGTATATACAAATGGATAACATACATCCAATGGCAAGGATGGGCCAATAACTGATAATGCTCACTAAATCTGAGTGATTTCCATTATAGATAGGGATCTGGCCATAAATAGTCAATTCATTTGAAAGTAAAGTCAGGCAACAAATGTTAAAGTATACAACAATCTATACATTATCTTTTGTATGACTAGGCAGTGAGGCAAGTTCATATTTAAGATTAGAGATAGATAGGATCTAAATCAGGCATGAGGCAGGCTATCATGATGTAGGTGCAAATGGTAGATAAAGTTATATGAGCCCACAGTCCTTTCTTTCTATAGTCACATGATAACCAGAAGCTATATCTCATCCATTGTAGCAAGTGGAGAAATAACATTATACATGCTATAACTACACATTTTATATTAATAAATATATATTAATTGTATTTCACAAGTTTGTGTTTGTAATAATCACACAGTAACACAAAACTATCATGTCTCACTAATGTTTAAAAAGCATGTAGTATAGCTAAATCAATGCAATTGTTTCAGTCATCAGACTTGTTTCGACCCTGCAGTCTGCTTCATTTATTTTGTTCTCAAAAGAGAATAACATCTTGTGCTTAGTATTTTTCCTCTATTTTGTGTAAAGATTATATTATTTTTCCCAATTGTACCCTTAGGAATCTTTTGGTAACTCCAGTAATTTGTTTTTGTCAACCATTTCTGTATTATTTATAAAGTAAACATAATTATTTATATATTTTTGACTTAAAAAATAATGACAATCAAGTTTTATTAGTTTCATCTTCTAAATTTCTGAAAATATACTTCTGATAAGACACTTTAGTTTAATGAGATAACTTAAAGATAAATGTCATTGCATGTATACCTGTGAATGTGTCTTTGTAAGTTTATTGTAATGATTTTAATGAGCACAGAAATAATTTTACAGCCTATGAAATACATAACTCTGAGAATATAAACCTATTCATGTGACTGACAAGTCCAAATACCTTACTAAGATAATTCACAATCTAGATTCACAAGGAATCATTTAAAAGAAATCATAAAAAAGTCTACATTTTATCATCCCAATGCCAATCTATTTTAAGTGATAAAAAATCTTACATATTAGATTGGTATTGATATAACAAAAGGTGGGCATTATTTATTAGTAGGCTTTGTTAATCTAGCTTGTGAATTGCCTTAGAGTATTCAAACTTGTTTGTTATATTAATAGGTTTGTAAGTATATACATGCACACACATTTTGTAACTATTGTGTATTGAGCTATGATGCTGAATGCTAACAATTAACAAAACTTATTGACTATGAAAAACATTGTTAAATAAAGATTAAACAATATTTATTTACCAAATATATACACATTATTATATACACATAGTTAACTGGTTTAACTCAGTACCTGTTCCAGCATTGCTTAATTTACAAACATAATCAGTTGAGTCAAACCTTCAATGCTAATATAACAATGAACTAAACTTCACTTTCACTCTACTATTGATAGACCTAAGTAAATAATTAAAGTTTATACTCACAGTTCCTTCAAGCACAATTCTATTTGGGCCTTATCAGGCGTACACAAATAATTTAAGACTGATGCAGTCTATTAAAGTTTCCTATCTGGCTGTCTTTCACCTTCAGAGGCATGACTCTAGAAACCCATCCCTCAATTCAGAACAGTTTTCACACTTTTCTCTCCGCTTTTAGATTAATTAATGAAACAGCAATCACAACAGTATCACGATTGAAGAAAAAGCTGCTCAAAAGACCCTTGCTTTTTTCAGCACACACTATACTTTTTTCCTCCAGCTTAATATCCATTTATAGTTATTAGCATTAGACAAAACAGTAGGATAGAATCAATCCATTAGACTAATGTGTCTTTACAACGATTATCATCTAGTGTTTAATTCGTTAAAATTTAGCTTAATGTTCAAATTTAAACAGTAACATGCTATGACATATGAAAAAAAAAACAACAGTTTTTTCTGTATTTAGAAAATCCATTAAGCATATTTGACATGATAACTCACCATCTTTCAGCAATCTTTTGTGCATTTCTTTTAATCTTCAATCTTTATCTAATTTTAAGTTTATTTTATCTACACGCAATCTTTCTTCGTTGCTTTTGAACTTACTAATCTATCTAAACTAAAGTTTCCTTTATTTTCAATGATTTTTTTTCATTGCTTTTAGAAGTTAAATATCTTTTTACATCTAACTTTCCTATTAATTATTAGCAATCTTTTTTATTGCTTATAAAATTTACTATCTCTATCTATTATTAAATTTCCCTTACTATTTTTCTCTGGAGTACAACCTAACTTTATATCGTATATCCATATAGTTATTAAAACAATATCTGTAATTTTTACAAAATATAACAATACCTTAATATTTGGTTTAAACATATAAAAGTATTCCTTATAGTCATCCATCCAGGATTCTGCAACTCTGCCACTATTTACTCCACTATAATCATATTCAGGTGTTGAATAGACATGACGCCATTTTGAAAGATGGGCTACTTTGGAGCATGGAATAAATTCTAAACTTCCTCCACACATCCATGTCTAAAAATAAAATTATATGTGAAGTGCTTAAATAACATTTTAAAACAATTTTTAAAATGAAACAATAAATTACAGCAATCATTAATGTAAAATTGTGTAAGATAGAAAAATGGCAATTAATTATATAGTGATCACTCACAAAGGACATATAATCTTTGTAACTTACAATTACTTTGAGGATAGCTGTAGAAAGTTCAGTTGGTTTACTTTAATGTCTTTTTGAGCTCATATATATGCACACCAACGTTCTACAACATTGATTAAATATACAATAAAAAAGATGCATCAAATTAATTTTTAAATCCATAAATCTGCCTTTCAGAGAGATTATTAATAAAGCATATATGTATATAGAATACAGTGAGTTGTTAAAGTATCCACTATCGTTTTGCATTTGTTTTGACCTGGCTAAAACATGGAACTTTTTAAAGAAAATAATAATTTTTTTCTCAAGCTCAGTCGTTTTTTCAATATATAAATTATAACTAATCTTATAACCAGTAAATCACTGTATAATGGTTTTTAACTAGAAAATAAAACAAGGAAAAGAACACATAATACACGAGACTGTAGCTATTTTTAACCACAAAGTAAACAATGAAGAAACAGGTAAATTTCCATCAGCTTGCATTTAACTGGCTTTATAAATGCACATTAATTTTCACTGATCTTCAGTGGAGAAATATTTAAGAGACCAGTAGTTTCAAAGACACCTAAATTATAAATAAAAACACGTGCTTATTTAATAATTTTTTATTGGTCATTCATTAGACTAGAGATTATCCACTTAATGAGTAATGTTTCTCTAGTATAATTTTCACTATACCACTCTCATGCAAGATAGGGACTGGTTTTAATGTACTTCCATTAAGTGGTTTGTGTCAAAGTGGTGAGGGCAGTAAATTTGTCACATTAATTAAACTGTAGTAATTGGCTTTCTATACATACTGAAGAATGATAAAGATATATGTAAGAGATTATGGTCTGAGCCAACTGATGAGTGTTTGTTCAGCATGAAATGTGCTTCTTGGGGATCATATATTTTTTTCACACATCTTTGGTCATATATTTATGATTACACTCCTTCACAAGATGTTAAAAATGGATAGAATTTCGTTCCTACCTTCTGTAAGAATGGTGCAGTGAAGAAAACACTGCAGAAACATTACTTGTTTATTTAATTAAATTAGAGTTGAGATGAGCTCATTTTGTCATTAAGCATTTCTAATGTGTATAATAATATGTTTTAGCACTCATCTTTATTTTTTAATACATTTTTACAATTTTTTCTTATGTTTGATGTTTCAAAAGCATTTTAACTTTTTCAATGCTGCATTATATTTGTAGTAATGTCTTGGATATGTTTAAACAGTTTTCTTAGTACTTATAGTAACAAGTCAATACTATGGTACTCTTCAATAAAATACATTTTAAACTCAATGTATTTATATATTCATTATCGTAAGCAGTGGACTCAAAGCCATCTTTCTACTTTTGTTACTCTTTTACAATGAATTAAAGTTCCATGTCATTGCTTAATGTTAATCAATTGTAATTTCATGTAACATATTTTGTCTATACATTATATCTATACTAAATTTTTAAAACATTTACATTTAATCATCAATCAATTTATAGAATCAAATAGTTATAGCTTTTGGTTTTATCCTTTTTTTTAAAAAAGCTTATCCAAATTCATATTTTGTATTGTAATGTTTATTAACATCTTTGTGGTATGCTTAGGCCTTTATTTTACACTCTATAAAGTGTTAGTTAATCAAGCTATGAAAAAAAGAACATTCTGATCATGTATCAGTTGGATATTTCAGAAACATAGCTATATTTCTTGATTAACTCAATCTAATAATTTCTTGCAACTCGAATTTCAGACAAAGTTAGTTTAATTAATTTCAGAGGGCGCCATAGTAATTCTTTATGACTTCATTCCAGTAACACTTTTGTATCTATGATCCATATTTAAGGCAAGAGATTAAGCTTTTGGTGAAAGAAGATGCCAGCGAATGATCTGTTTGTATTCACACATGGAGAATAGATTCAACTTATAGTTCTAAGTGATAGCATTTTATTATTACTTCGAAAATGCTGCACTTGAGAAACTTCCCAAAACACACAGGTAAAAAGACCACTTCTGAACTTGTCGCCCTGTTTTATTCTGATGACCATTTTTGAGAAGTCCTGTGCATATTTTCTTATCTTTTGTTTTATTATTCTAATCTTCTACATTCCTTGTTAGTTTTTAGTTACAAAGTCTGTTTTTCATAAATTATTTCAGCCATTTTTAATTTGCATTAAGAACATCACATTGATTTTAATCACTTTCTTTTGTCTATCTGAGTTAGCAATCTGTACATGTTTCCATTCTTTTCAATTCTAACTCTTGTTTTTAATTAAACAGATAATGCAAAACAAAAATAACTTTCATTGCACATTATATATATATATATATAACAAAAACTAAATCACATATTTGGATCGATCTTTAAATCTTATTTCTTTTATCTTTTAAATATTACTCAAGGTCAGTATAACTGTACCATACACAAGTAAATGGTACAGTATATTTAATTAGTAAAAAAAAAATTTTTTTTTACTTCCAGCCAATTCTCTAATTTTTTGTAATATATATATTTAAATATCCAATTCCTGTAATAAAATATTTTAAACCCACACATATTTTATATAATTTTATATAAATCCAGACTATTTTTTTTATTTATATTCTTTTTACATAACTGTTTTTTTTTTCAAACCACCATATCTAATAACCCATCCATCACTATAATTATATACTTGTAATAATATTCTACATATATCATTTCTTAACTATCTTTCTTACCCAGTATATTTATTGTAATCTAATTAAACATTATTTTTACTAATCTACTTTCATTCATATATATTATTTTAATTTCCTGTATTAAAATGAAATCCATTCTTTTTTCTTAAATATTTTCAGCTGCTATTTACAACATCCCAGCAATAAATATTTATCTACTTTTTTTATATTCTACTTAAAAATTTATGAACTTTTTAGCTAATAAAAAACATGTCTCATTATTTTCAAATGTTAAAGCGAACACCATCACACCTTTATTACATTTTTCAATAATTCCACATAACATAAATTCCATTCTCTTTAAGGAATTCTTTTTAATCCTAATTCCCAACTATCTCTAGAATTTACTTTTTCATTTAATAAATGGAATCATCTTTTATTTTCCCATCATACATTTTTATTTTTCCATTAAATGCTAGAATCATAGGTTATTTGACTGAATTCAATTTTTATACTTTTCCCTGCTTCTCTATACTTTCCAGTAACAATCTATATCATATATGTGTTTTGCAAAAAATGTCATACTATTTTCAAAAAAAAATGTCTCATCATGTTATGTATTCTCTTGGCTTTAATTATAGGAATCTTCAGGTTTATGTGTAATCTTTCTATCTCAACTTTACATTTTTTAGAAGAAAAAAAATAAAGGTGATAGTGGATAGCCTGTTTTATAATTTAATTTTCATTGGCTGTATATCCCCAATTGGTACTTATAAAAATTATTATTGTAAAGACTTTTAATCGTTCTTAACAACCCTATATCTCTTCCTAGGTTTTCTCAATTTTCCCATAAGCTTAAAAGATCTTTCAATCACTTGAGATATGTAACCATTCATGTGGAACCTTATTATCAATTATAATATCATTTTTTTAAAAAAACAAACTATAAATACAATTTATACAAAGCACTTCAAACACTTTTTAGCAAAACTCTTTATTTGTACATATATGCATACACCTATTTTTCGACTATCCTACAGTCTTCTTCAGAGCCAGTTCACTTTGATTTCTTAAAAAAAAAAACGTTTTTAAGAGATAAAAGTGAAATATACAAATAAAGAGTTTTGCTAGAAAGTGTTCAAAGTGGTTTGGATAAATTGTATTTATAGGATATTATAGCAAAATAAAGAAAAGTGGGATTTTGGTATTATTTTTGAAACTTAAACCATGTATATCTTCTCATGTCTATCATTTCAATTACTCTACTGTTAATTTTTTTGATTTTTTTTAAATCTACCTAGTGTTTTATTTAATTCCACATCCATCACTCTATCCATCTATGAATTTAATTTAGTTATCAATTTCTTTAATTTAATGCTTTTATTACAAAATTTTAAAATATTTTTCAAGTTCTTTTGTAAATTCATATTCTCCTCCTTCAGGATTTAATAATGCAACTTTCTTTTATTTCTTTTCTTTATATATCTTCAAAATTTTTTATAACTCTCCTTCCCTGCACTGCTAATTTTCTCCTTTTATAGGCATAACCAAAATAATGTTGATTCCTTTGAATATATAGAATTCACATTTTTTTTAATTTAGACATTAAAAAAGTCCATGCCCTTTCAAATGTTTAGAAGAAAAAACTCTATAAGTTCAAAATCCCTCAACCCTGAGTCGCCGAAAAAAAGTACATATCAATGAAAATTCTTGCACAAAAACTTTTAAAAAATTGAGTTATAGAATCAAATACTAAAAACAAAATGTTTATTACTGTTTTACTTTAACTGTAAAATAAATTTAAACTCTCTTTGTTCATATGTTACCTTAAAAGACATTTCGATGTTTTCACCTCCGTAATAATTCATTCCAGGATCAAATGCTCCAAGCTGCCAAAACCAGAGTTTATCGATAGCAAATAATCCACCAGACATAGTGGGTGTTCTAATAAAAATAAAAAATTAACTAGTTTGTATATATATATACACACACACATAAACACACACTAAAATTGATTTTATGTTTAATGAATGCGTGCACGGAAATGTCGTAGCATGTTATGTTCTATAATATTTGTAAAAGTTATTTATATTAATACATTTTTATTTACAAATGTCAAATATTCTTCATTCACAACTTAGATAACAAACCCTTCAGATAAATATATTACTAATTATTATTAAACTACTTATTCTTAGTCCAAATATGAAATTTAAACCTCTGTTAAAGATTAATATATTGCTTTTTGAAATTAAGCATAAACACTTGAAAGAACTCATTTATTATTTTTAGAAGTATATTATATATATAAATCATACATAAATGTAATTTGAATGCTTTCTCTTGTAGTATTTATCATTAAAAAATAAGCTTGTTTAGAGCTGTTGGCATGCCTTTCATATTACATACTGATAAATGCAAGCTATATAGGTCATGTGATATATAGCATGATTTTATTACTATTATATATATATATATATTTGCTTGTGATGATGACTTTCACTACACTGGACTAATATATAAGTATACAAATGAGTTATGTAACATTTCATTAATTCTGTGGACATCACAGTCAAAACAATTGCTCTGGAAGTTGCATATATCTAAGTGTTCTTAAATGCTAAAAAAAAATAATGAATAGAAACTCCTCAAATTTGTCTTTATTATATTTTTATAATAAAATATACACTTTTTATTATTTATTTTCAATTACAGTTCAGACATTATTAAATGAAAGAGTAGCTTATATATAAAATTCATATCTGATTGGTGAATGTATGTTTGTCTGATGTCACATGTCAAATTCACAAACACTACATTTATGCAAAGAAAGTAATTCAGCCAATAAATAAAAAATTCTGGAAAAAAAAATTAGTACAAGTGCATTTAACTACATATATATATATATATATATATATATATATATATATATATATATATATATATATATCATGGTAAAAGTTCCAAACCAGCAGCAGAAACAGCCTCAAATACAGATTTGTAATTTAGCATTAAGGCACTCTATGCTTTCATGGTCTGCCAATCCCCTAATATACTTCAGAAGAATGATGTATTTAGCAAGGTTTACTTTAAAATGTAACAAACTTTTATAAATTAGTAATGTTTAGTAAAAAATCATATTTACACTAAACCTTAAAAAAGTTGTTAATGCAACCAATTAAAAAAAAATACAAGTATATTTAACAAAAAAAATATTACAAAAATGACCAATGTTTTTGTATTTTGATAAATGATAATTAATAATACAGATAGAAAAAAATTGTTATCATTAATCATGATGCTACCCAGAAAACAATATTTTTTTATTCAGAGGGCACTTGAGAAAATATATATTTGCTCTGTCAAATATAACAGATATATTTAAAAATGTAAATTTTAATTTAGCTTTATTAAAATTCAGAAATTTATTTATATAATATTAAAATGTTTTGTTTAATTTACATTAAATCTTTAAAAAAAATTGTTAAAGTGCAACAAATTATTACAAAAATGAATAGCTGAAAGCCCAAATCTTGTTGTAATGACCGTCTTGTTAAAACAACCATTTAAAAAAATTATGGCCTTTACAAGGCCAGATGCATCTGGTAAACATATAAAGATTGTAATCAAAAATAATTGTGATAGAAGTTGAACTTATCCAGAAATACAATCATTAAAAGTATGTACTAAATTACAAAAAGAATAATTTTAATAATAAAATGCTGCAAATTTACTTTTATTATGTTTATATAATAAAATATATGATTTTTACTTTTATTTCCAATTACAATCCAAAAATTATTAAAGAAAGAAATATAAAAATCATGATCATATTCAAGAATACATTTATTGCAAATATGTGAAGAAATAGAAAGAAAAATTAAAAACACTGCAATTTGTCTTATTATATTACTATAACAAAATACTGCTTTATTATTTATTTACAATTACAATATTTGAAAACCAAACCTGGAACTTAATTGTAAATATAGGGGAATTAAACTCAGACTTTCAAGTACCCACCAACTATCCACATTATCTCATACAACTGATAAATGATCACACACATGTTGGTGATTATTTATCTTTTCTACATGTGTGTGGTCATTTGTATCAGTTGTATGAAATAGTGTGGATAGTTGATGGGTACTTCAAAGTCTGAGTTCAAATCCCCTATATTTACAATTACAATATAGAAATTATTTTTATGACTACACTGACACTGACTTTGAAGGTTCCAGCATCTCTCAGATAGAATTTACGATATCACACATTCACATGAAATGTGCTATAACCAAACTGACAGCTCAAACATTGTGATTTAATATTAGTTGCTTAGAAATTTACAGTCAATCATGACATTGAATAGTATATATTAATAATATTTTTAAAAAGGTGTGTAACTTTTGGATTAACTATAATATCCTGAGTTAATATAAAACAGACTAAAAGGTAAACTCATATTATTATCCCTTGCTAATAATTTTAGTAATGATTTTAGCAAATGTAAACCTTTCCCTGGCTAGACTACTTTAAATAAAATATTAATCTTTATATCCTCATTTTGTACTAATAGCTAAAAATATCAAATACTATAAACAATCAGTTAATCTATTTATAAAATTGGGAGAATTATATCTAAAAATACCCACCTTGACAAAAATAATTATAATTATATCTGTGATTAGCCTACAAAATTCTAGCATTTATAATGATTATATGTATATATTCACTATACATCATTAAAATAATTACTATGTTGCAAACAAAAAACAAAAATTAATTTTGATATTAATTTTATTATCAGTCTGTTTTTAAAAAGTTTCATGTGTTCATTTGAATGCATAAGATAAAAAAAACACTAATTGAAATAACATGTTTAATAATATGAGGATCAAAAAGTTAATATCTTTAAAAAAAGTTATTTTATGTAGTCAGAATAATGATTCAGCTTATTTAAATTCATGATTCACCTGCTTTCAGTTTGTAGTTACAGACTTTCTAATATTTAATCTCCAAATTTTCCTAAAGCAGTATGTAAATAGTTTGAACAGACTTTAGCTGTTCCCTCTATCGGCAAAATATGCTTGATTATTGTGAATTTTAAAGCCATTGAGTACAAGTTAAAGCCTGTTAAAACTATTTACATATGCTCCCTGTGTGTCAATAAATTAATTACTACTCTTCAATAGTTTATAGAATTTCCAACATTAAGATGTAATATTAACTCACTGTAAATCGCAAGATTTCGCGTAAGTTAATTTGTAAAGGAAATAGTGGATTTAAACAGTAGAGAAAACAACTGCTTCATGCTTCCAAATCAAGATGCTTCAGATTCGCCTATATAAGTGGACATTTAGGTTAAAGATAAGACGGCCGTTCTTATCTTTATAAAAGTCACTATCTTGGGTCATGGTTTAAAAGGTTCCTTCTATTGGCAAAATATGCTTGATTATTGTGAATTTTAAAGTGCATTGAGTACAGGTTAAAGCCTGTTCAAACTATTTACATATGCTCTCTGTGCACTCAATAAATTAATTACTACTAAAGCAGTATGATAATATGGTTAATTAGAAAAAAAAGGATTCATTTTTAATATTTACTTGCAAGTTTATTATATTATATGCATATTTCATAATAATAACAATGTAATAAATGTGGTAGTTATTGAAAAACCTTAGTAAGCTGTATGTAAATTAATACAACTCTATCATAGAGTGGTTCCATCTACACTTTGGGTTGAATTATACATAAGTCTTCAATTTGTTGACATATTAGTAACTAGAGCATACATTATATATACTAACATAACTCAGGACAACTATAAGTTATTCTGAAATAACTATAATTAATCAGGGAAGGTTGAACCTCATATTGAACAACCTCTGACTATTAAATTAATGTTCAGTTAATAGATGTAAATATAATTTGTGATAGTTCAAGTATAAGCTGAAGTATAGGTGGGTCCATTTCTACTTGTTTGTTTATTGATAGTATTGTATTAATTTACATATAACTTGCTGCTAACACAAATTATATTTACATATAACAATGCATAAGAAAATTTATGTTTTCTAAAATTATACTGTGAAGAATAAAAGAAAATACATTTGTTTATTATTAGTCTGTCAATTTATTCTTATTATGTGATCAATGAAAGAAACACTATAATAGTTAGAAAGTTATTTGGGTGAAAATGAGAAATAATTCCTAGTGTGATTAGCATATTTCAAAAGAAATGTACACTTTAAACCAAATGGTTAAAAGAATAACTGATGTTAATATAACATAGATTTGAAATAAAATAAGTAAAAAAATTCTGCAGATGAATAATTATGATTGAGTTTTAATATCCTGTGTTAAAATTAAAGAAGGAAGTGCTAATGCTTGGTGTTTGATATTATAATCTCTAGTAAAGGTTCAATTTTTATATGCCATTCACAGCATATTCATGCCACTGTTTTTTTATTTTATTGGAATGAAAAGTATTTAATTTTGAGAGCATATACATAATAACATTGAGGCCTTTGTGTTATAAAAGTAATATAAGTTAGCTTCTAAATACACCTCAGTGAACAATAGCCTACCCAGTGATTTGGAAAAGATAAACATCAGAAATTAAAACAGGAAAAACTCTCCATACAGTTATGCCACTCAGTGCAAACCAGAGTAATCAATAGATTCCATAAGGCTTGTGCATAAAATCCCTATCTAGTACCTACTCATCCAATATCTCCAGACTAGTTTTCTAGCTTGTAGCTTTCATCAGTGAAGAGCCTTGGATCTGATAGCACTGCACCTAGATCTTAGGATCTAATGAACCATCCAACAGTCACCTTTTATCTCTACTTAACTACAAAACTAGATATACCTTGCTAACTATATTTCTGCTATAAGTTAAAATGTATACCCCTTATGTTGTGTATCATATTTAGTATATGTACATAATAATACATCCTTAACTAAATAGTTTCTGCTATCTTAATTAAATTAATTTGTTATTATTTTTTTGACCCAATTACTATCAAAAATAGTTAGTTCTTCATGTGTTTAATTTATCTGCATAACCAATCATTTTTTCTCCTTGAGCCATAATTTAGACTATATTCTATTGCTTTTTTCATACTTATTTATACTTCATATTCTCAACACATATGTTCTTTTTTTAGCCACTAACACATAATCAAATCTGTGTTTATTCATATTTAGCTGTTTTTCAAAAACATATTTATCACAACCTACTTACAAAACTCAAAACATGCTTTTTCATAAATAATTTTACATTTTATGAGTATTTTTAAAAGATTATATAATAAAAAATCTGTCTTTTATTTTTTTACAGTAGTGATTGGAAGTAAAAAAATCTCAACTGAACTATGAAAATTGTTCTTTACCTCTCTCAATTTTAGTGCTTTATAATTTTTAATAATGTATTTAGATTTGCTATTCAATTTACTACAACAAAAAGAAAATTATTTTTTTAAACTCATCCAGCAAGCAAGTCTGAAAGGGTCACAAAATATGATACAATTTTTTTAAATTACATAGCCCAAATTCATTTGTGGACCCTAAAACTAATTTTTCTCTCTTCCCCTACATAATAAAAAGTTCTCATTTTATCAATTCTAATTTTACAAAATACATTTCTCTTATAAAATATTTAATAGTATGATTTACTTTATAGACTGATCTTTCAATTTTCTATACTGATGTGATATGTTGGACTATTTCCATCATCTATGAGTGAAGGTTGAATGTATAGAAAATTTTAAACTTTATTTAAACTTTCCAAATACATACAACTTATTAGTAATAGCACACAAATACCTTCACACATAGATGATGGAAATAGTCCAACATATCACATCTAACAATATACCATCATCACAAACCTTCAGAAAAATCCCATACCAATTTAATTTAAGTTACACATATATTTAGTATGCATACACACATAGTAATATCAAATTTTATTAATTAATCTATCAGTTTTTTATTAAACTTTTTTATCATGTAATTTTGTAATACAACTTATTCAAGTTGCTATCAGATTTGTTCTGTTACGATATATCTATATAATTTATACCTACTTATATTACAAACTCTAGCAAATAATAGGATTTTTAAATCCTACAGAACTAAATATCAGTAACATAACAAGTCACTGTGGCATGGTGAAATGATTGTTTTGTTTCTGTTTGTATTGATATTTGAGTAATATTAAGTTTTTTTTTTCAATAATCGTATTATTGGTTAAATTTTGTAATGTTAGTGATGTATTTAGTTTATTATAGTCTCCAGTTAAGCTTTGTGCAATTAATTTTTATACATAAAAGATTTAATATTTTTCACAGATAAATTATGTTAAAAACTTCAGAAAAACCTTGGGTAATCTGTGTTTTAGTTGTACAAAACGTTCTGCCAGCTGTTATTAGGCAACAAGCTATTTTTAGATGCTATTTTTAAGTTGGATCACGGGAGCACAGCTTATCAATGCAATAATTTTTTTAAGGAAATAAAGGTCTAATTCACTTGTTGCCTAGTTACAGCTAATTGGACATTTTCTATAATTAAAACACAGATTATCCAATATATATATATAATGTTTGAGATTATACTTCAATAGTAACTGTTCTTATAGTAATTGGGTTGACAATATGTATAATAAAAGAATGGTCCTGTTTTTTTTATTAAATTCTCTTTGTATAAATAAAGAAGATTGTAATGAAAAATATCAGTTAGAGAAGTGAGTTTTAATTAATCTAGATTGTAAGATAGTTTTTAAACTGATTGACAACATTCAGTGTAAATTAATCTCAATAATTAGAAAAAATCGATCAGTTTAATAATTATATAACAATTATATTTACAAATGTCAAACTTCCTGCACTTAAATGTTGACATTATCTATTTCTGATAAACTCGTTAATAATTAATATTATTTATTTACTAGGCTAGAAATTATTATATTATTCCTAAGCCAGATATAAACATTAAATCTCTATAAAGATTAATATATCTGATCGAACAAAGAATATTTATTTCAAATTCCATCATTCATTTTTCACGCTATTATCTTTTTTAGATAAACTTAAATCTTCCATGTATATCTTCGCAAAACCAGTGCTCTTCAGTTGAACCAATTTACAATTTCCTACATAGCTCCCTCTAGCTTTAAAAATATATTCAGAGCGCAGTGCTAAAGGTTAAAGCCTTTCGTTAAGTATTTACATACGTTTTTATCATTTGATAGGTATTTATCAATATCAAATTTTTACAATTTGATTTGCAAATGCCAACTTTCTTCATTTACAATTTTGATATCCACTTCAGATAAATATATGGATAATTGATTATTATTAATTATGATTTATTAAGCTAGAGATTATCAATTTATTTTTAGTTTAATTATAAAATTTACATCCTGTTAAAATTAATATACCTGTTGTTACTTAGACATAAACACTTGCAATAATTATGTTATAGCTCAAAATTTACCTTCATCTAATTGACTTGTTTAGACTCAGTCTATCTTGATTGTATTAAACATTCTTCATTAGAGACCATTAAATATATCTAATGAATTTGTCCAGATTCTATATTATCTTGATCATATTGAGCATTTATTGCTAGAGACCAATGGGTATATCAATCGATAAAATATACCCAATGGTCTGTAGTGATGAATGCTCAATGCATTTAAGATAAGATGAAATCTGAACAAGACTATTAGATAAATATAAGTTGAGCTGCAACAAATTAATACTTTATTTCTCTTTAACTATATGCATCTTTTAGATATAGTTAAAACTTTTATTCCAACACACATTCCTACAATTTATATGTAAATATATGTTTTACTTAATAATTTCAATTTCTGATTTTCTTCTACGTTTTATAAAATTTGGAATATCTCTATAAATATAATGTAAGTGCCATGTAAATCCTCCAATATACTGCCGGCTGTGAATAAACTCCAAGGAATAAGCATCTATGGTATCAATCATAGGACACACAATCGCTTTTCTATTTTTTTTAATTCGGTCCAATAAAGGCTCTAACCTATAAAGAAGAAAAATGTTATTATTATAATGCTTGCATAATAAAATGTAAATGCAGGTGTATGCATTAAAACAAAGATTTTCACATACCTACCTCAATATATATATATATATATTGTAATGAGATGGGAAGATATAAAATGGAAATATCAAATTAATTATTAAATAATTCAAAATTTATATTAAAAGAGCATTTTAAAATTTAATATTAAAGTATATAGAAATATTAAAGTAAGATAAATATTAAAAAATGTTATCTATCTACCTACATATTTATCTATCTACCTACCTATCTGCCTACCAGCCTTCCTGCCTGCTTGCCTGCATGCCTATTTATCTATCTATCTATCTGTCTATCTATCTATCTATCCATCCATCCATCCACCCACCTATCTATCTATCTATCTATCTATCTATCTATCTATCTATCTATCTATCTATCTATCTATCTATCTATCTATCTATCTATCTGTCTATCTATCTATCCACCCACCTATCTATCTATCTATCTATCTATCTATCTATCTATCTATCTATCTATCTATCTATCTATCTATCTATCTATCTATCTATCTGTCTATCTATCTATCTATCTATCTGATTACAAAAATTTCATAGTGTTTATAGATATAAATATTGAAAGTATAATAGAATTTCCTAATAATTTTCTAAATAAATTTAACCTAGAATGTGCTATGCAAATAAGCAATTAAAACGTGCAAGTACACACTGAATTAATTTTTAATTGCCACTTTCAATTAGTTAATTATCTGATTAAGTCGATCTATGTAAGTACATGGAAAGTTTCCATTACACTTTCAATATATACATGCATGTTAATAAAATAAACAAAAGTTGTATTGGAAGATTATTAAAAAAAAAAAAGATAAAAAATAAAGTTGAAAATTTAAAAAAAAAAGGTAAAAAAATAATTTTATTAAAATATATATAAAAATAAAATATAAAATCAATACTTACCAATTTGTATTTGCTTCACAATGTGAATCTAAAAAAACCAAGACTTCGCCCTTAGCAAGTGCTGCTCCTACATTTCTTGCCCTATTGATACCCCCTCTTTCTTTTAACCGAATGATTTTCACTTCTGTCTCAAAGTTGTCATAAACAAACTTTGATAAATTCTCTTTAATTTCCTCTAAGAAAAATGTTTTATAAAAACAAATTACCCCTTTCGCTCTTCTATGTAATAAATTGAAAATGTTTCAAACGTTGGCTAAAGAGAAAGTTTATTTTCGGCTTGGAAATTCAGAATCATAGCGGTCCGTGGGTTGGCTATATATGCTACAGTATTTCACTAAGTAATGCTGCAGTATATCCAGCCAACCCATAAGTACTATGATTTTGGTTTCTAAGCCAAAGAAAGCACATTCGCTCAACATACATATAATAAAACTTTTCTTTAGCTAACATTGAAAATGTTTCAGACGATTTATTAAAATACATATTACATATATGCCTGTATATTTTACTTACAAATATAAAAATAAATGTTTTCCTTGTGCAGTAATATGTGTGATATAATAGACCTTTACTTTCAGTTTTTTTAGCAGCACTAAATTTTCAACTGAACAAATACGTAACAAATTCACACTACTAAAAAATTATATTGCAAAAAGTAAACCTATTCTTATCAATACATATGGTTTAATTTCATAAAATTTTATCATTATTTATGGGAGAAAGGTGGACCACAGGTAGTAAATAGGTGGAATGTCCTTCTTTAAGTAGTTTTAGATATCTCCAGCTGTCTTGAAAAAGATATATGGTTAATCTAAATATTGTTATCTCAAAACATTTATTAAATTAATTAATACCTGTGTTACACTCTTTATGAAATATTGTTTATAATAAAATGTATCTATTCTGCCTTCCTTTTTTTCTTATTCTCAACCATTTAAATTAATGTAGGAATCAGTCATCATGGATATATCTTGCAATAAAAGATGTTTCTTCATTTTTACTGTGATATTGGGAATTGTGATATACAATTACATTTATGATCTACTCACAGCTCTTTGGTACTAGTTTATTAAATTAGGAGTTCTTAATTGGGATATTTATTTAAGGCAGTACTAATAAATCATGTTAGAATTAGATTTAGATAAAAGTTTTATTTTGGCAAAAATTTAGGAAACTATTTATACATTTTGCCAACCATAAAATTAACCGTTTTAAAAATGTGTCTAAAAATAGTCTGTCTCAAACAATCTGCGTGATTGTCATATCAGGTCGATGACTCTTTAATGGCATATAAATAATTACAACAATCAATATAAACAATGCGCAACTTTATTAAAGTCGCAACAATAACAGCACTTGTAGATAAAACACTATCAAGATTTAAGATTGATAAAACCACTCTTAATGAAACTTTTTTTTCTGGAGAAATAAATTTAATAGAACCGCAATGTGGATACAAATTTTTGAAAGACTGTAACAAGTAGCAAAAAAAAAAAGTCCAATTTAGCATCTTAAGTTCTTGGGAATTTTTTAATGTATAATTCACATGTTCATTTTATTAATACATAGTTACAAAATTATCTATAGAGAATATCTTTATTGCATCAATACAAATAAAATAACTTTTTTTTTTTTTCTGGAGATATCGTTTCTGCAGTGTTGGTACAGGCTGTAAACTTTATCAAAGAGATATAATGAAAGTAGTGGGTAAACTCAAATGACTTTTGTTTTGAAACTTTTCTAATCATTTTAGACACATCCAAGATCAGAAAACATGACATGCAAATAGACTACATTATAATTAAGAATAGGAATACAAAAGAAATTGTTACACAAGTACTTCAAAGTTGACAGATCATAAACTAATACTCTCCAAAATTAAAATATAGTTGTATTAAATAATAAACATTATTTCAATTATAGCTATAACAAAGTTGATGTTTTTACTTTAGAAGTATCGTAGTTATTCCTGATAAATTTCAAAAGCTATTAAACACTAAAAACCGCTTAGTTTGATTTTTAAAATTGTCATGTTACTGATGTTTGGAATTCAGTTAGTGCTATAAGCAAATCTATTCTTGCGTTCACTTAAAAAAAATCACAACGTTTGTGTGTTGCCGGTTTGTGTATTAAATATATGTGTGTGGATGCATGTGGGTTCAGAACTGGTCAATTCAATACAATGTTGTCCCTCTAGAAATAACGAAATGCAGAATAAAAGTAAATTATGCAAATTTCAAGTAAATCTGGATATCCTAATTTGCATAAGGACAATAATGAAATATTTGGGCAAATTAGCAGAGTTATTTAAAATGTCTACAAAATTTTAATGAAGGGGAAGCAAGAGATAAATCGAAGCCAATTAGCGTCAGTCAGAGATAATGAGTGAGCAGTACCGTTCTTGCCAAATCAGATGATGAAAATGCTTGTAGAAAACTAATGCAGAAAGTTAGTAGATTGAAATGAAGAACTTTTAATAAAGTTTTGTAATAGAATCAAACTCTACAAAGATCAGTTCTATGTGAAATAAGAGCTGATTTATTATGAAGTTCAATCAGCAAGTTTCTAGTTGAACATATTAACCTATTACTAACTCGTATATGAGTAATAAACTTAAGTTGTTAAAACTTCTTTCTGTTTATTTTCAAACTATAATTAATGAGTAAACAAAGAGCTTTGCTAATTGCTCAACAAGCTTTGTAAAAAATGTTTATCAAAAAAAAGCATTTAAAATATCTCTATCAGAAACCCCACCCATAGTGATATTTTAAATGCTTTCTCTTACTAAGCAATTATCACAAAGCTTGTTGAGCAATTACCAAACTTCTTTGTTTATATTTACAAGCTTAAAAAATTGGGTCAAGTGATGTGTGACTCTATTTTTTATTATAATTAATGAGCGATTGAGTGGCTGGAGAAAGGGTCATCAGCACCCTTATGCAAAGCAATAATTGGTGCCCCCCTCCCCAAAATAAAACAAATTCTACATTATTTTATGTACATTTTAATGTTTTATTAAAGATACAATGAAAAAAATTACTATTACATAATTATAAATTTACTTTCCGAGGTTTTACAGAACTAAATTTTGATATAATATCATCAACACTTAGCTATCACTGACAAATTTACCAGCCAATCTTTTTATAATTTTTAATTTCAAAAATGATCTCTCTCTCTACTTACACTTGTAGGAAAAGTTAGTAGTATTCTTAATAATATGCTCAAATTTGAGTATGAATTGATCAAATCATTTTCATGAATATAAGTTAGAACATCAAGTGTATTTTTTGATTTGAAGTAATTTACTTGAAAATAAATTTTTATTGCTCAAGATGCCTATCTCAGATAACTATTACCAATAAAAGACTATGTCACATGTCGCTAGAATCTTTCCTTTATTAAACAATATATTATTTATATGTCAGTCTTATTGCCACAAAAGTAATTAATTATATAAATCTTTATACAGTCTTTAACTACCTACATTGATAAACAAAAGGGGTAATTCTTTCTCATGCATCATATCATCAGCCGGGAAGTGAACCCGCTATCCCGGGACAACTGCTTGTAAAGAAGCTGTTGCTGACCTCTCGACCACCAATGCTTGACAAAAGGGGTAAAAAGGAGTAATTTTTATCAAATATTTCAAACTATATACACATTTACACTTACTCTTTAGATACCTGTGACCTGTAATAGTAACAGCATAGACAACTTTAGAGACCAATAATACATATGAACTATTATATTTAAATTATAGATAAATAATAATTAATATTCATTAGTAATCTCTCATCAAAACAAATGACACATCTGCTAAATCATGATATTGAAATTATAGTACTATATATAATTTAAATAACATTATTTATAGAATCTCTTTTTTTTACTTCAGCTTTCCTCTTGTGTTTATTTTAACAAAGCAACTATATATATATATATATATATATATATATATATATATATATATATATATATATATATATATATATATATATATATATATATATATATATAGCTTGCCAATAGCTTTAATCAAGCTTTATTTTATAAGTGCCAAAAAAGAAAGAATTCAAAATCTCTATCATTAAGTCCCTATCTCCAGATCAATTGGTTTCAAACTTGTGGCTCACCTCAGTGGAGTGCTGGGACTCTAGAAACCAGATGTAAAATAATAACTCAAAAGTCAATACTTATAAAATATGTTTCTATCAATTTGAAAGCATGAACTTTTCAGACACGTAAAAGTCTTCAAATCCAGCCTTACAAACCAGATGGCTACATGGGTCTAATTCAGCTCAGTTTCACCATATAGTAATAGCATCTGCAATATAGCATCGCAAAAACCTTCAAAGGTACACTTATAATAATTAAAACAAGTCATAAATTTCATAACTTGATTTTTAAGCTTGCATTTTAGATCTAGTTTCTAGAGTCCCAGCACTCCACTGAGGTGACCCACAAGCTTGAAACTAATTGGTCTGGAGATATGAACTTAACAATAGAGATTTTGAATTCTTTCTCTTTTGGCACTTATAAAATAAAGCTTGATTAGAGCTATTGGTAAGCTCCATCTAATGATCACAAAATGCAAGTTTAAAAGCAAGTTACGAAATTTATGATTTGTTTTAATTATTAAATATATATATATAATAAATAAAAACAAATATCGTTTATAACCTAAATTTTACTTAATGTCCTTAAGAGTTCCATATATTTTTATTTGGGTGAAATCTTTTAGAATGTTTTTTTAAATGATTAAAAATCAAAGGATGGAGAAGAATTAGGTCTGGTAGAACAACAAGTGATGATGAAATTTTATCTTAGGCAAACTTTAAGAAAATAACAATAAGTTATTTTTCTTTATTTGTATAGGTGTAGAGTGGATAATTAGTAATTTCCTGAGAATCAAAATTCACTAGCATTTCTAAGAAAAAAGATTATTTCCATCAATTTTTAAGGTGTGTAGCAATTTTTTAAATATTTGATTTAAACTATAGCAGTAAAAAACTTTTAATGTATTACCATTGACAAAATAGCTTATAATTTTCCATATCAAAAACACCTTTAAATTTCTTTTTTTTTAATGTATTTTACCAAGATGAATATTTTTCAGAAGCTTTGTTTATTTATTATGATAGTTGAGAGGTATGCACTTAACATTTTAAAACATTTAAATAAAATATTATACTTTAATAAAATTAAATATATAATATTTAAATATAAATATATTGTATTGTCTATACTGAAATTAATGTAATTTAGAAGAAACTAAGTCTCAGTTCAAATCCCTTTTAAATTTAAATTAAATGTACAAATCACAATGTTATAATAAATATTTATATTACAAATATTAAATAAATACTTATTTATTTACTGTTATCACAATAATTGAGATTTTATTTCAAATTTAAAATAACCTTACCGAAGTATTTTAAAATAGTATTCTTTTATATTTAAACACACAAACATATTCTCATTTAATTATTGCATTAAAAGTTTATGTCACTATTATAAATAGTTTTAACATTATATGTACACTAATATAAATATTGCTTTATTGATATTATTTTAATTTACTTACTCATATGTATACAATAGTATGTATATTATTCGTGTATTGCCCCCTTTTTTCTTTTTAAAGTTGCATTTGTGCTGTTTTTAAAACTGATTAGAAAACCATTATTTTTCCAAAATTATTATAAGAATTTCAAATGCTATAAAAATATGTTGGAGTAATCTTAGATGTTTTTTTTTAATTTTTATTTGATACAATAAATTTAAATTATTATTTTTATAATAAATCAGTAAAAATTTTAAAATTGTGTTTATTATTATTTTACAGATACCAAATAATCACAACAATATCTATCTATCTACCTATCTATCTATCTATCTATCTATCTATCTATCTATCTATCTATCTATCTATCTATCTATCTATCTATCTATCTATCTATCTATCTATCTATCTATCTATCTATCTATCTATCTATCTATCTATCTATCTATCTATCTATCTATCTATCTATCTATCTATTGTAACCAGATCTCCTACAAACCTATATAATCGGTTGTAACTATTTGCTGATGAGCATATTCCAGGATGAAAACAAAGATTGGCATTACCCAATGTTTATCTTACAATCCTACAACTATATTTCCTGGTCATCAGGGGATGTAGGGTTAAAGAGACTGGAAACATCTAGAAAATTTGTTTGTTTGGTTTCCCAAATGTCACTACTAGAGTTCCAGCTTACCACAACCTTACTTACTTATTCAGATCTGGTTATGCTGAACATAGCTCAGGAGGCATGAGATTTTTGTGAATAAATGTCATAAATGATAAGTGATGTAAAATGAAACTGACCAGATAGATTAGGTTTAGATAACAATGATTTATTTATTTAACAACCAAAGTTATTGACAGTTCATCTTTGGATTGACAGTTCTGTACAAAATATTCATTTTTTTATTTTGGTATCTGGATGTAAATCTCGGTCATTCATCTGTGATCCAGGTATGTGGATATAAATTCAAGTCATTCATCTTTGATCCAGGTGTCTGGGTGTAAATTTAAGTCATTCACTTATATTAAAATATTAATTCTCTAATTCAGATTTGTAGACTTAAATATTTACTTAATTCATCTTTAATCCAGATGTATGGATGTGGGTTCATGTCATTCATTTATATTAAAATATTAATTCTCTGATTCATGTTTGTAGATTGGAGTCATTCATTTGTTTAATTCATTTTTGATACGTGTGTATATTTGAAGTAGAAACACATTCATTCAATTTAATTTTTCTATAGAAGCATTACAAATTCTGTATTCACACATATATAAATACATCTTTAATTTAACTCACCACATATTATCATATCTTTCCTTTATTTTTAAATCAATATTCTTAAGTTCTTAAAATCAGTATAATTATTATTCTTTAAAAACATTATTTTTTTACTTTCATTTGATAAATCAATCATTTGAATAATTGCATTTTGTTTTATATGTTAATTATTTCAATAAATGCCTTTTCAAAAAGTATATTTGAATATTATAAATGTATCTAAATTTTCCTTATCTTGACATTTAAATCTTCACATCAAGAAGAAATTTACTTGGGCTGAATGGCATACTGAGTTACTGCTGCTGTTAATTGGGCATGTTTTCAGATTTTCCTGGGCTTTTCACATGATTGGACAGAGGAAGAGCTTTCTACTCACTCATACTGGAGTTTTTCAAATTAATAATGTGCTTTTCCATTATTCACTTATCCAGTAACTAAAAAGTTTGTCTTCTGTTGATGATAACTGCGTTTTCAACTTGGTTATTTTAGAATTCCAAAAAGCAATAAATTGCACGGCTATGACTACAATTTTCAGCAGGACTCAATCTTGACTATCCTAATAACTGATTGTACTGTAACTTATCTAATTGTCACTGTCACTGTAACTAACATTATCTAATTAAGCTACTCCTTTTATTTCTTCTGCTTCCCGCATTTTTTCATCTACCAACATGTTTTTAAAAAACACCTGATTAAGAGCCCAAGGCAAGCAGGTGACGCTATCTTTAAGTGTTTTTACATTTAAATCTGAAAATATATAGCTCCAAAGTAAATCGTATCTGTAATATTTTAAATTGAAGATTTATCAATTAATGATAAAGATTTATTAATTAAATGCTTCTCTTTTATATTTTCTTTATTTCACTTTTTTTTTTATTTGTTTTATAACACAGTTGGAAAAGTGATTTTAATTCACTGTCACATTCTTTTTCATTTAAATTTTTATTTACTAAACCTCATCAGTTTATTTTTAATTTAAACTATTTTAACTGACAGGGAAATAAATCTTTAAAATATATATATATGAAACAATGTGTTTCAATATATATATATACACACACAAAGGCATGGATTCTATCAACTGTTCCACTTTCATATCATATAGTATCATGATGTGAAATACAGATCACATAAACCCAGCATAAGAAGTTATAAGTAACAAATCACATTTGAAGAAGTGATTGTTTATTTTAATATGTTTATATTTTCTTATGTTACATTCAAATATCAGCCTTTCAAGCCAATTGTGCATGCGCTTTGCGAGTGTTAATAATAAATGAATACTTTCCTTTCTAATACAAGATATAGTATTTATGCAGGATTAAAATTGTAAAAATAATGAATCATTTCACACTAATTAACATTCATAAGAACAAAACTATTCTTAATTTTGCAAATTTTTGTGCCCCCCTTGTCTCAGCACCCTCAAGCTTAATTATCTTGTTTATGACCTTCCACTGGCCTTGACGTAGATTAAAGTTTGTCCCATACAAATTAACAACTGATGCTTTTCCAGTGATCCTATTACTAGAAATTTTATTAAAAGGATAATTAGGAAGTTTTTGCTTGGCCGAATAATCATTTAAACATTAAATGCATTAATTAACATAAAAATTAATGACAGAAGTTTAATAATACATAAATTGACTTAGTAATAATAGATGAAATAAATATGCTGTAACAGTCATATTTGTATATTCATGCAACAAAATCCAAAAATTTGCAAATTATACCAAGCTGATCTAGATGAGGGGTTGAGACCTCAAATGTGATAACACCTTGGCTCCTCCACCAACCCTCCATGACTTACTACCCTATGAATGGCATATATGAGGCTACACTTGGAATTTTTTAGTTCACATGCCGGCAGTAGCAAAAGGTGGAGCAAGAGACTTGGGGAATATTAACTAAATTACTATTATTTTAAATATACACACATCTACGGCTACAGTAATATTAAGAAACTTAACTAAAATTTGGGATGGATTATGAATGATATGCAACACAGTTATTATAATTTAATATATTTTAATTAATCAATATAAATAAAATAAATAAGAATGCATTGAAGGACACACACAGATGTAAACAATGATGAGTGAGTTTGACAACAGTATCTTATCTGATGCACTATATTCCAAAAAGTTTTTTTAAATTTTAATAATCTACAGATTCTAATCATGCCTTAATTTTACTATGCCCTACCTATTAGGTTTGTGATGGTTAAGTTAGTGCAAGACTGATGATTTATCATCATAACATTTAATAAAAGTCATTAATAACACTTAATGAGCTGCAATAGGCTCTCAATGCAGATTATATATGTACAAATCAGATTACATATTTAGATCAATGTTGAAATATTACATAACATTATGGAGGTATGAACTGGAGCTTTGTAGTATAACTTCAGATACTACAGCATTATATATATATTACTAGAGATGTGTGCAAATATTATAATTATTATATATATATATATATATATATATATATATATATAATTATAATTGAAATAATATTTTTAAACGGTTTATAAACAATTCAAACAATCTTTAAATCCGCAGAAGTACTTTCGGTTACTTTCAAACCTGCCTCAACTGCTATTAAATTCAAAAACTAAAAGCGGAAGCAAACGTCATCAATTCAAATTCCACGAATCTCGTATTTTAATGTTAGAAGCTTGTCGATTTATCAAATGTGTTTTATTCCTGTTTATAAAAATTGCCTCTTTAATTTTTCTTTTACTATGGTTTCTCTCTTCATGAAGAATTTTCACATTTTCAAAATTAAATTTAAATTTATGTTTACATATTTTTTCATGATCAAAGAAAACTGAAGAAGATATTAAATCACCATTATTTTTATTTTCTACACGCTTATATAATAATTCGTGTTCCTTCAATCTTTTCTCAATGTTGCACCTAGATTCACCTATATATGATAGCATACAATCACAAAAAATTTGATATATGACATTACTTTTTTGCTTGATAGGTATGACATCCTTAGAATTATTAACTAATTTGTTAATATTGTTTGGAACATAGAATGAAACATTAAATACATTCTTATATAAATCCTTAAAAAATTTTACTTGTGGATTTGAAATAAATGGAATAGATATCCATTTTTTATTATTAATCTTCATTTCTTTTAAATTATAATTTTTTTTAAATTGACTTAAAGTATTGTTTATTTGTTCCATTTTATAACCAACATCAAGCAATTCCTTGGCAAATATCTCAATATTTTTCAATTTATCACTTTGGTAACGACATAATTTTTCATTTCGAAACAAAAAAGATTTAAAACTTGCCATCTTATGCATCATTGGTACTTTTGATTTAAAATTTATATATCCTCTTTTTTGCAATGGCTTAATTATTAGTTTATAATTTAATATACTGTTATCTCTTGTGATCATTAAATCTAAATAGTTAATCTTATAATCCTGTTCTTTTTCAATAGTCCATTTCAAGCCATTCAATTTATTTAATTCCTCTATAAGCAAATTTATACTATTAATGTTTCCACAGACAAAAACATCATCCACATATCTTTTGTAAATTTTAATATCTCCAAAAATACACATATTTAAAATGTTACTCTCATATGTAGATAAAACGAAATTGCAAACTTGTGCAACTACAGGCAATCCCATAGGCCAACCTTTGGTCATTTTATAATATTGACCTTCAAAAGATGCAACAATGTTATCATTAAAAAATTTTAAAGAGTCAATGATAAATTTTATCATATATTTACAAATATTTTTATTTTTTAATGCATGTTCAATTATTTTTATGGAATTCATTCTATTATATAAGCGTGTAGAAAATACAAATAATGGTGATTTAATATCTTCTTCAGTTTTCTTTGATCATGAAAAAATATGTAAACATAAATTTAAATTTAATTTTGAAAATGTGAAAATTCTTCATGAAGAGAGAAACCATAGTAAAAGAAAAATTAAAGAGGCAATTTTTATAAACAGGAATAAAACACATTTGATAAATCGACAAGCTTCTAACATTAAAATACGAGATTCGTGGAATTTGAATTGATGACGTTTGCTTCCGCTTTTAGTTTTTGAATTTAATAGCAGTTGAGGCAGGTTTGAAAGTAACCGAAAGTACTTCTGCGGATTTAAAGATTGTTTGAATTGTTTATAAACCGTTTAAAAATATTATTTCAATTATAATTACAATATTATTTTTAATTAACGGATATTTTTATTTATTTTACATATATATATATATATATATATATATAATTCATATACTACAGCATTATATATATATTACTAGAGATGTGTGCATCTTGAATGTGTAGTTACTCAGGGGATTCAGTACCAAGTACTTGGTTCCCATGGACTATATGACTCACTGTGAATAAATTGAACATATAGTTCAGTGATCGGAGCAGCTTATAGAAACAATCTGGAACCTTGTGTTCCAGTTCTAAAGAAGAGCTGTTAAACTAAGGGGATGAGATGGCCATTAAAACCAGAAGCCCATTCATATAAAAAACATACAGCAAGGTGTATATGTATGTATGTACTTCTTAATGACACATTCACCACACTAAATATAATATCAATTAATAACTAAAAGTATGCAAAATTCTATAGTTTCATTCCACAAAACTACCATATGCCAGTTCATTAATTAGCATTCTTAAAACATGCTAAAAAGCATACTTAAAAGTAATCTAATTTTATTGGTCAATCTGCATAGTTTATAATATAACTAAAAAAGAGGATTAAAGCATATCTGGAACTTAAGTAATACATATAGAATGCTTCCTAACTCATTCTTGCATTCATTAACTAATTACTTTATTAACTTGCAAACCTAATTTTAATTACAATAATAATAATAAGCTAAACATAATAGCTTAACGAATATATTTAAATTTTCAGAGTGGAGATTTTTATGTGTGTGCTAAAGAGCAACATTAGTTAATTTGGAGAGAGCCTCTAATTATCTCTCCCCCTCAACTTTATTCATAAAATCAATCTCTATTCTGAACTGGGCATAACATAAATTATAAAAATAGATACATATAAAACAACAAGGAAGGCATGGCCACAGATTATAAAGATAGAATAATAACTGAATAAGTTATTATTAACAAGCATTTAGAGTTTTATATTTTTAATTTAATAAATAGACAAGTTTACAGGTATTATTTTAAAAGTTAAATTACATTTTACAGATTAAGTCAGTTTTTAGTTTATTAAAACATTATTGCAATTTAAATTTAAAAGTTTGTGTACATTAATATTAGCTAGCTTAAGTGTTTTAAAGATTCATTTATAAATTATTAGAGTTATTTTTAAAGAGCTCTGCAAAAAAATTGTTACCGCATCTTCATTGTTGAGGCTTCTTGGTAGCTGATCACCATCATTCTCAGCTGGCTCTTCCATTCTGATAATCTTATAGGCAGACTGTGTCTCTTGAACTCTGGCTTGAGCATGGACCATTCTCCACCAAGAAGAGAGGGGCAGTAGTTGCTTTTACTCAAAGGTTCTCATGGTAGAAAAATTAATGAGTGAACCTCCCTATTGAAAATTTAAAGTTATTTATATCAAGAAAATTGGTAATTTGAGTGACCTGATTACAACCTTTTACAAAATTTTCTCAGTAATTTAAAATGCATAAAAATGAGAACCTTTGACTATTTCTTGATGAAAACAATAACGGTCAAACAGGTCACTCCTTGTTCTTAGTTTTTATTTCTAAAAGACATTAAAATGTTGTTCTCCAATTTTGATTAATTACTTGCAGATGATTTTCTAAGAATTACAAATTTTTATAAAAACAGATAATATTTTTTAAAAGAGTTTAAGTTCATAAACATTTTATTATATATGTGCATGAGACTACCACAGAAATTGAAATTTATATACGAATGCTTTTAAATAAAGAGTTTTTAACTGAGAATAATAATTTAAATTTATTAATTTAAAAGAGTTGTAATGCTTTTAAATCTATTGCATTACAGCTTCTTTCGCATATATATGTAGGCAATTACACATATATAACAATGTCCATGGGCTTAATTTGAATAATATCATTTTATTAAATTTTAAATTTATAAATGTGTATGCATTATACACATATAAACATTAATATGGCTGTTCGATGTGTGCACATATATAAATAGATGCACATACACATAAATGTTACTTCATATAAAATAAATTATTAGATGCTTATATACATGAACTGGGATGGGTTTGAACTAAGGGAAAAGAGATGGCTAAAGAATACTGTTTCAATGCAAAGATGATGCAGACATTTATTGATTATGGACATTTTGTATCTTTTTTATATATTAAAAGCAGCATATACACCTACAAACTGATATCTGATAGTATTAACTCCATTGATGACATTCTTTGATATAATGAAAATGCTCCATTATGATAACTGTTTTATGAATATTTTCAAAATATACTATCTTAAAAATCAAAAAAAAACAAAATGGATGTTACCACGTTTTTTATTAACACCAATTGTCATTTCACAGGTTTCACATTTTTTATCCACCAATATTTCCTACCATTTCCATCTTTTTTTAAACTATGAGGCAAAAATTAAATTAGTAACTTTTAATAAGGTATTATTACTATGTACTCATTTAAATTTTAAAAAAAAATCAGATATGGCTTTATTGCTCTAGAGTTCATAAGTTGGAGTGCCAGATGCACCAGTATCAATCCCCTCCCCCCAGATTCCAAGTCAGATGTCTACCAACTGTGACACACCACACAGTGTATTTGAACAAAGATATCTAGATTACTGATGCTATTATCTTTCAAAAAATAGAAAGACTGCTGGTCTCAATAAGAGACCCAGAAAAGTTTTTAAATAAGGTGTTGATATGTTAGCTTTAAAGATATGGAAAATTTTTAGAAATATATGGATTCACAAAATTGTACCACTTTTTAAAAATCAATAATTATGTAATATTACTGTTATCTACTTAAACAAAGGTAATTCCAAAAATTTTGTTCCAGTTATAAATGAATTATTAGAGACTCAGGGTAGTTTTAGAAAAACAAAAAATATACTACTTATATATATAGTTTTGTTAAATAATCAATCTAATTAAGACTGAAATAAACAACTAATGATAATTATATTTTAATATTTATCTAATCGGCTTTTATCTCTATTGACTATTATAGTTATACAGTTTTGTTACCACACAAATCGAAAAACATGTTAGGAACAAAGAATTAATTTATATATTGTTTTGATTTGGTTAAATCATTTAATTTAATTAATTAAACAGACCTGTGGCACTCCTCAAAATTAGTTCCTAGTCAAAATTTCTTTGCATTATACTAGTTCTATATAATAATATGAGATGAAGTGCTATTGGTTCGAAAATCTGAAAATAAGGATATGTTCTAGATCCAATCTCGTTTTTGATTTTCATGACAGTGATTTTTGAAACAGTTTATTATCAACTTTATAAAACACACATCGATGTAGATATAAATTTGATGAGTTTATAATTTGAATTAATTAAAAGCAAAAACAAGAAGTTTATCTTCTTGATTTTCAGATTTATAGAATGGTGATGATTATATATTTTTTTGAGACATAAGCTAAAATTGGTTTAAAAAAATTATAAATGGCCTTAAGATTATACTCACTCAATTAGCTTCAAATACTCATAGATGTCCATAGATAAAGAGGTAAGACATACAGTTGTTACAAGTTGTTTAACTCATTGGTTGTTGTTTTTCCTCATACTCATTGGTTGTTTTCTTATAATTGCCAACCAAAACCATAATTGCAAATTGTATATGAATGTTAGTATCAAAATTGGAATCTCCATAGATTTGTACCAAGTTAGCATTTTTCATGAGAGTTTTGAGCAATTCTGCAAAAAAATTTAAATGCATCTCTAGTAATCTATGGTATTTCTTTGAACATCTGGCAAATACTCTCCACCCATATGAAAGACTTAAATGCCCATTAGTGGATGGTAGGGATCATGTTGGAAACTCCAGATTAAATATTTTGAATTC
Source organism: Epiperipatus broadwayi (assembly GCA_028023455.1). Lineage (NCBI taxonomy): Eukaryota > Metazoa > Onychophora > Udeonychophora > Euonychophora > Peripatidae > Epiperipatus > Epiperipatus broadwayi. Next base: position 269,802 of record JAQFVV010006831.1, read on the forward strand.
ATCCCATCAAGACTTTAATTCAATAATTAATGTTCAAAAAATAAAATACTTTATTAGCCAATGATCAAAGGAAAACCTTCTGCAAGTTAAAAGATTGAGCTACTACAGTGAGATAACTACAGTACCTCAATTATTTGCATACAAAGCTCTCATTTTATCATATTTATTATATGCAAATGAGACTTGAACACTCTAATGACATATAAAGGCATTAGGAAAGTTTCATTTACGCATGCTCCATAAAATTCTAAAAACATCTGGGCAAGACCATAAGACTAATCAGTGAGTTCTCCAATTTGCTAGATGTATCCATCATTGTAAAATCGTATTTTGTTGAATTTGTCATATAAAAGAAAAAAAATAAGACTTCCTAAAATATTATTTATAGTTATCACAGGCATAGTTTTCATGGGAGAATTAACCTATTTTATGTTGCTAAGACTATCTCAAAAACAGTATAAAGAAGTGTAATAATTAATGTTTTATTAACAAAATGTGGCTGAGAATTCAATGGAGAGCTACAAGTAGACATGATATTGAAGACACTGAGAAAATATCAAATAAATAAAATATGAGCAATCACATTCTATATATAAATGTATTTATGTTTTACTATTCGTGATTCACAGATGGGCTTATTATTATGCTTCCTTTTTAATATTTTTCTTTGAAATAAAATGTGATTCTCATCTGTGATGACTCCTGCTGAAACTGATGATTATAATATTGGCATAATTCTGTTTACTATTGGACTTAGTTATGTTCTAGGTTTATTTTAGACTTATCATTATTAAAATAATTTGTACAACTTTCTCGCTTCTTTGCTATATATGTATTATTACGAAAATACACTAACAGTACTAACAAGATTTTCATTAAATTGACATTTATATACATTTGCAGTCCTGTTATCCAAGCAGAGAACTTAATATGGTTAATACTTTTTTGCATTAGCCATACCAACAGTCATACTGAGATGGTATAAAATATACAATCTGAAGTCAAATTTCCAGTGATTGCACTCACTCTATGACTGCAACAAACAAACACATCACCTGTGGATATTTTTATTTGTATTGGGATGAGTCCTGGGCCTCATCTAGTCAACTGATTAAAATATCCGCAAAAGAAAGATCTTAAAATACTTCCAGCACTTAAATTAGACTGACTTAAATTAGACTATCAGCCCAAGTATACTTACAATGCACATATAATAATATTAAATAGTGCTAATACACTTGTAACGTAAAGCTGTATAAATGAATAGCAATTAATCAAAGCGCTAAGCCATTTTAATTGATTAATTGCTATTAATTTATATAGCTTTACATTATAAGTGTGTTCGCATTATTTAATATTATAATTTGGACAAGCATAAAGCATAAGTCTATGATTTATTACTTAATGCACATATATAATTAAATTAAATTAATACTATTATATGGTAATTGAAAGTTATATGGTGAGATATATATATAGAGAGAACTAATTAACAAATTAAATATAACATATTTACTTACACACAAAAAAAACATTAATACAATAAACACATTAAAAAGTAAATTAAATCACATTATAGATTTCTTTTCTAGGGATTAGTCTATTTTTAGATAGGGGTTAAAAACCCAATTACTTTTAATTTATAAAGTTTGAAAAAGAACAAAAATTTGTCTAGACTTTGAATTTATGATTATCTTTATATTTACCTAGGTTTTTGCTTTTGTTTTGTTTCTGGAGTGCTATCCTGACCATTTGAATGCGATGGAGTTATTAATGGGAATTCCTAGATTTTTTGGCAGCTAGCTGCTTCTCTTTTTAGGGCAGTGTATATATTGAGTCCTGTTCAGCAGTAACTTTCTATAATTATGAGTAGGTATCACAGCAATCATGGTCAATGATATTTACTATATGTCAGGTGATCAAATGTAGAAGAAACTGGGTGGTGAACATTGAAAAAACTATCCTTTCATGGTTTAACAGTGCATAGTAAGGATAAGATGTCTGCACATAAAGCTATATATTTTCAATGGATGTCACTAGAAACTTTGTATGGCACACCAGCAGTAGAATAAGTATAGCATCTAATTGAACTAATAGCAAATTGGACAATGGACTCTTAATGGAAAACGAAACAGAATTGTAGATCCTTCTTAGCAAAATTCATCAAAATAAAAAACAATAGAAATATTGTATCTTTTATACCTTTGTCACTCATTGTCTGAACTACCCACCTTCTTTTGATTAATTAGTTAATCTTATTTTTTTAATTATACATTGATTAAACTTATTACCTAATCAGTTGAAAATATTAATTTCTAATAACCATAATTTTTCCTGATCAGATAATTTACAAAATATTTTGATCTTTAATTACATCTCTAATTAAACACTTTCAATAATTATTTGAAGACAATCCAATTCTTTCACTAAGTAACTTCATAATTACTTTTACATCTTTAAAGTTGTAATTTATTTTCTTTGTTTTGTAATCCATCGTGATATTTGGGAAATTTTCTTTTAATTAAAAGACTCACTCCATTGTATTAAGCAAATGTTATCTTTTCATAAATATTTTAAGGTAATATACGTTTGCTAATTTATTTCATCATTTCACATTTACTTTATCTTTAACCAATCTACTTTCATTACCCTCTACTTAAAGTAACATTTCTATAATTAAACTTTCTTTGTGTCTTTTTCTCTTTTGTTTTTCATGAATCATTAAATATGGCTTACTATCTTATAAGTTATTAAGCACAATAAATCCATATTTTTAAACAAATACAACAATAATCATTATTAAAACTAATTTTTGCATCACAAAATTACTTTATAAAACGTAAAACATTTTTCATTACTTACGTCTATCACTAAAATCATCCACAAGAATAACTTCATGAATTAAATATCCTTGTGCATTGTTAAGTACAGAATGAACAGTGCGTAATAATAAAGAGAGAGCCTCATTCTGAAAAGTGATTATTATACTAGCTGAAGGGAGGTCTTGACCATATTGTAATGAACTACAGCTGAAACATAAGTTTAGAATTGAAGTACATATATTTTAATGATAATATATTATAAAAAATTATATCACAAGATTGATGATAGTGAGTGTCTGATTAAATATAAAAATATATGGTATTATGGTAGGGTATCTAGGTATCTGTTTAATGGTAATTTATACATGGGAAGACATCACAAACACAGCATTCACTATGCTAACACAGCCTCATGGTAAGGTGCTACCTATGGCATGTGTGCCAGAGATGGCACATTCAAACTTTTTACTGGCATGCAAATTATTTACATATCATAATTTTTAATGTTTTAAATTATTCAATATTTTTTTTGTTGTTAAAATCTGTACCAATAAAAATTTACTGTAAATTATAGGTAAAATAAATAAATATTATATTATATTAGAAAAGTGAATTCTGATTAAAAGCAATAAATAACAAAATTTTAGAAAAATGTATACATATGAAGGTGGGAATGATATTTTAAGTCAAATAAAGTGATACTGGTATACTGTGATATTATATTCTATAAACCTGTCAAATGATTCTAATAAAACTAGACAATAAACTCAGTAAAGTATTTTATAATGCTTTGAAATAATTTTTTTCAAATCTAAAGTAAAAGTAATAAAATGGTTTTTTGTCCTAATCGTGTTTGACCTAAATGTGTTGACACCAGTTTTTTTTAATATAATCAAAATTGCAACCAAGGAACAAAATGTGTAATCAATGTATCAAATGATTTTTTTTTTGTTTTTGCTTGAAATTTTGCTGTAAAAGTGAAATGTAACGATAATAATATATTTTAACATATAATACATTTTTGATTTATAAAATCATTCAATCTCACTTAAATTTACGTTTAAATAAATTTGTTACTAATATATTAATATGACTAGTGAAAATAAAAATAAAAATTCTCAAGCATTAGAGAATTTCAAAATTGGTGGAATAAAGAGTATGGAATGATTAACAAAGGCATCAAGGTGGTATGTGTTTTATATTCCAGTACAATTGTATTGAGAACATCATCGGTAAAATGGCATTGTGAGACCAATCATAAATCGCTCTGTGAAGAAAAATAATGATGAACAAAAAGAATATATTGCCCAAGCATTTAAAAATATAAATATTCAATTAACATTTATAATGAAATTTATTGAAAATCATTCAAATATAACTGCTACTAGTTTTTTTTATTTTAAATGTAATTTCCAAACATGGGAAACCTTTTAATAATAGAGAATATAGGTAATAAGCTTGAATGAAATGTGCACCAGTTCTTTTTGAAGATTTTGAAAACAAAGCAAAAATTATTCAGAGAATAAAATATTTATCATTGGTTAGAAATACAGCTAAAAAAGAATCATGCAAATGGCTAACAACATAACTTACCAACAAAAGTGAAATACAAAATCTAGTTTAATTTCTATCTGCCTTAATAAAGCTACAGACATAAATGGATCAGGTCGTTTGGTTATTTTTATTCACTATTGTGTTGGGAATTGCTATGTAGAGCCACCATGAATATTACAATCAGGGATAAAGGTGGTCATATCAATAGAAATAAAAGTAATTCAGAACAAGGTTTTATAACTAAAGGCTGTCTTTATTGCCACAAGTTACTAATAGTAACATTTTACCAACATGCTTAATATATTTACAATTTATACATATCAATAATATTACTTACAAAGGCCCAGGTGTACATAAATTATAATAAGATCAATGTGGCCTGTATAGTCCCTAGATTTACTTTGTTATATTCAGTGGTGTAGTTCACTGTGTCCCTCCATAGTCCTCATTATGCTCAGTCACTTTGTATTTTCTCTAGCATGATCAGCTCCCATGGTGTGAGAGTGTGTAAAAAAACCTCGATTTTCCTTATCTCCGAGTTTTTATATATTTTCCCATAATATGGAATGTTCTAAATAATAACTAAGTATGATTGTTATTAATCTTTTACTTAATCATTATATTATCATTTTAACAATTAATCTTCAGTTATGACAACTTTACCAGAGTGTGAGCATGTCATTTTTAGATTATAATTTTTATGTCCTTTCTATTTCTATAGTGGACCAGAGAATCTCTAAAGTAAAGCTATCTAAAAATTTAATCTTTGCCAAGCTAAAACTCCTCTCTTAATTCCAATTCCTAATAATTCATAAATAATCAGACTGCCTTGAGTAAAAGTCATGATTAAGGACCTGTAATGAAATTGCTTTTTTAATTTTTAAGGGCTTGATCTAAAAGAAAATTTTTAAAAAATGGAATGAGAATTTCTGCAGATGTAATTGTTGTCGAACATGTGGTTACGCAAACACATTTGCTTAAAATCACATATAGAATAGAAAAACTATTGATGTTATTAGAGATTCATGATAGAATAAACATCTTTACGGACTATTTATTAATTTATTAAATTTAACTGCAGGTCATTTAAGTTAAGTATAAATTAATAATTCAATTGTTTATCTCTCGGTAGGTCATATGCTATTAGAACTTTAAAAGAGACAGTGTTGGCTGTAATCCATGGATTTCAACTCCCAAACCCCTACTCCAATCCCACACTAAACTACTCAGGGCATTATCAAGACTACAGAGTTTTAACCATTTATGGATTTTCATCAGATCACAAAATTTTTTTGCATTTGATAGCAAATCAAAAACACTGGCTTTATTCGCATAAATGATTCATTGTAAAAATCTTACATGACCTAAAATACTAATTGCGAATTCTGAATAAAATCCAAAGAAATTGTTCATCTAGGATTTTGTAGTATTATTTTTATTATTTCAAATATTTTTTTCTCCTGATTTTTTTTTTTTTTTTTTATTTGCAAAAAAAATAAAATATCCACATATTATAAATCAATGGTAAAATAAGGTTTTATAAAAAAATACTTTTGCTATTTACTATAAACTATCCCTGCTACTTGCTTTTTATAGTTTTTTTATGGTTTGGTATACTTGCAGAGTGTCCAACTCTGAAGTTTAAGGTCTACAGATTAGGTTTAGCTTTATACTTCCGGTGTTCATAATTGATTAAATTTCTTATAAATGCCAAGTCATTCAATCATCTTTTTTTTTTTTTACCATTGATACTTTATTTATTTCAAAATGCCTAAATCACAAATGACCAGAATTTAATTGTTCGTTCATATCATATCATTGAATCTAATTTTCTAAAGAATATGTTTGTTTGTTTTTTAAAAAAGTCTGGCAATAAAAGAATAGATAGATTTAATAATATATTGGACTATTTCCATCATCTAATATTAATTATAAGGTAAGCATATTGAGAAAAGCTTTAGTACAGTTTGTTCTATTTTATGTGTTTCTCCGACTTTCGACTCCAGTAGATGTATATATGTTGTTATTGCTTATTTACATAAAATTTAAATAGGAGCTTTAATTAGAAGGGAACGATCAAGATCATAAAATAAAACAAACTGTAAGAAAGCTTTTTCCAATACAGTTATGTATAGTTATAATTACAGTAATTTGAGTTAAAGCATATAATTTTATAATTACATCTAATATTAAGTATTGAATGTCTTTAAAAAAAAGTAACTTTATTTAAATAAATCAATTGCATTCAACTGTTAGTAATAGCACACAGGTTACTATATGCCCAATGCAAGGGTCCAAGTTTAATTTCCATGCTAGTACTGTTGCTGGAAAGCCAGCAACACCAGAAGAAGAGAAAGTAATATCTGTAACCTATGGGTTACTACTAACATTTGAATGTAATTGGAATATTTAAATAAATTTAAATTTTCTAAAGTCATCCAATCCTTAATATTAGATGCTAGAAATAGTCCAATATGTAAATACAAATAAAATACCAATCACAATCCTTGAGAAAAGCAATAGATATGTATATCAATAAAGAGAAAGAACTGCTAACATTACAATGGTAAATGTCTTTGAGCAGCTTAAAATACCCTGCAAGCATTCTCAGTTTGCAGAAACATTTTTTATATTAATTAATAACTTATGTCTAATACATTATAACTGTCCTTGAATCATTAATGAATAACTTATATCTTACATACTATAGCTGTTCCTTATTTGCTTCCATATAATTAAATTAAGTTTTTTAAGCTGGAAGGTGGACTTAGATATTGAGATATAACATGGATTTCATTATGATACACTTATTTTTAATAAATTGGAAGATAGGGTATTTTATTTCAGACAAATAACTACTGCAGCTAAATTAGCTATATATAGAATGTTATCTTATCTGTTTTATTATATGGATGTAAGAGCAGGTACTTAAAAAAATCTCGTTTAAGATAAAATTGTAAAAATTAAATGACAAGAACGTATGGAAACTCATTATTATAAAATAAGCTCTTCATTTGGAGTAGATACATAAAGTGAATAAATAATAGACTTCGTTTTAAAAAATATTTTGTAGGGAACTTAAGCATAATTCTGTGGGAAAGATAACCCCTTTTTATGTTACAATGGTTACCTTAAAGGCATTCTAAAAACGTTACAAAAGTTAGACAAGTTGATCGTTTTCATTCTGAAAAATATTGTTGAGAATAGAATGCAATGAAACCTTAACAAAACTAGTTATTGAAATCTGTAGAAAAGGTTAAAATATAGTATAGTTTACGATTACATTCCTTTTTAATGGATTGAAAGCAGATAGAAACAAGTCTCTACTTTTCTTGAGAGTGGTAAGTCAATAATCTCTAGTCTAATGAATGACTAATAAAAAAAATATTAATATATTTCCACTGTTAGTAATTTTATTTTTTTCTGTGTGTATTTTCATTTTATTAGATATAATATATTTCCACTAAGTGATATGTGTTGAAGTTTGAGGGCAATAAATTTGATACTTATTAATTAAACTGCAGTAATTGACTATCTATATATACAAAACAAAAATAAAAATATGTGTAAAAGATTGTGATTTGGACCACTGATGAGTGATGGTTTAGCATGAAATGCATATCTTGGAATCATATATCTTTTTCACATGTCATTGATCATATGTTTATGACTCCACTCCTCCACAAGGTGTTAAATGTAGATACAAACCAGTCACTATCTTGCATGAGAATCGTTGCAAACTCTATTATTATTATTATTATTATTATTATTATTATTATTATTATTATTATTATTATTATTATTATTATTATTATTATTATTATTATTATTATTATTATTATTATTATTATTATTATTATTATTATTATTATTATTATTATTATTATTATTATTATTATTATTATTATTATTATTATTAAAATAGAAATAGTTACACTCATTTATTAGTAGTTGCAGGTGTTGAACTAAGCCTAGCATTCAAATCTTTAAATAAATATGATGTGTATTGTATCTGTAATCCCCACACTTACACATAGGCTAACAAAAACTTACACAAAAAAAATTATTAAACATACTTCACGGGACGTGAATCCGGATTGGTTCTATCAAATGAAATTCGATCACTTGCAAAAATATTAAATGCTTCAGTCTTAAATAAATAATCCCGTAATTCCGTTTCCTCTGCTGTTAGCGTAACATTAAACGGTTTTCCATTTTCGCCAGCATCAGGAATAATCGGAAATCGAACTGACGGTAAATCGGCGTAAAAATCATTTGGTTTATAATCAAAAAAGGGCAGACCCCACTTAATAAATAGAGCGATTGTTATCTCTGTTTCATCGGTAAAGAACGTTTTGAGTAAGGTCCTCATTTCAATCAAATTTACTTCTGAAGTATTAAATATAAAAATTTGTTTATGCTTCGAGTCAGATGGTTTTATAATAGAAGTATCTGTAGAAATATTCATCTCAAATGATTTGTGATATGACCTAAGAGTTTTAGAAATGTCATCTATTATTTCTAGATGCGTGTTTTTTTTTTCAAAGCAGTACTTTAAACATTTAAGCGCAAAAATCAGTATAAATAATAATAAAATAAAATATCCAATTCTTCGAAGTTTAAACCTCATTGCCTGACAGTGAAATAAAATTTTTCTAAAAGATAAACACTGCTGCGGAACATTTGCTGAATTTTTGCGACTATCAAATTCCATTAGTAAGCTAACTTGACCTAATTACAATATATTCGGTCTGTTAAGTACAATATAACATTATGGAGGTGTAAGTAACCTTGAATAAATAAAAAAAGTTATTATGCGTTTCTTTTATTATTCTTGTTTTCAGATAATTATCATTACCACTGTCGTCATAATTCATTGATTTTAATTAATAAGATCTAACTAAAAGTGAGATTTCTCTCCGCTACTTTTAATACAACCAGTGAATTGTGTTTTGTATATAGAAAAAATACAATAGTTGAATTAAATAATAAAAATAACCCGATCCATTTATTATTCTACTTATTATTTTATTATATATTTAGAATCGGCTCCATCAGACAATAAAAGCTAGAGAACATACATACTCACACATATAATAAATAAACAAAATTAAACAATATATATATATGAGAGATCTTCATCTTGCAGTGTTTGATAATGGTTGGTGATATATATATATATGCATGCGTATACTTCAAATCTAAATTTTATCAGTGTTGAATGTGTGATTAAATAACAAAAAAGTCATGGAAGAGTTTGTTGGGCATGAATATAAGAACTGAAGTCGTGAAGTACAAAAAGTGACAGAGTTTTAAGTGAGAATATTCAGAAGAATAAAATAAATAGAAAAGTGAGAGTTAGTAAAAGTATAAAAGATAGGGGGGAAACATGCAAAAAATATAAGTGTGCTATTAAAAATAAAGAAAGTGAAAAAGATGTCAATGTTAAATGGTAAAAGTATTTTTTTTTTAAAAGGAGTTGACTAAAATAGATAATTATATAAAGAAAATGAAATTAACTAATAAATTGTTGGAGGATATTAATAAAAATGAAAGAGATGGGAGTAAAAAAAATTGGACATATATTAAAAAAGGAATGTAGGGGAGAGAGAAGTAGTAATACTAGATGATGATGGAATGGAGTGTAACTCTAGAGAAGAATTGGAGACAATCTTAAATAAATATATAAAGGATATATAGAAAAGATATTAGATGTGAAGGACAGAATGATAATGAACATGAAAAAGTGAATTGAATGAGGCAGGAAAGAAATTGAAAAGTGAAATGGCAAGAGGTTTAGATGAATGGGCAGCAGAGATTGTGATGAATTTATGAAATTGGGCAAAATTAAATCTATTATCATGTTTTAATAGGATGGTACAAAAAAGAGAATTTCCAGATGGTTGGAATAATACAAGAGTAAAGTTATTATTTAAAGAGAAATGTAAGGGTCATAGAAAGTTAAACAATTATAGACCAATAGCAGTAACATCAGTGTTATTTAAAGTTTTGACATATATGATGGCTGGAAAGGTTGCAAAGTCGATAATATAGTGGGAGAAATGCAAAAAGGTTTTCGATCAGATAGGCATATAGGAGATAGTTTATTTATAGTTACACAAGTTGTAGATATGAGTAAGAATACGGATAGATAGTTATATATAGTTTTTATAGATATAGAGAAGGCATATAATAACATAAATAGAAATAGATTATGAATAAGTTTAGTAAATTTGGAAATGAATAGAGCTTTAATGGATCTTATTAAGAGATTATATGAAAGTAATTAGTATAAGCATCAATTAAGAAATATAGAATCAGTTAAAGTTAAAAATGGGGTGGGACTAAGGCAAAAATGCTCTATGTAGCCTATTTTATTTTTGTTATATTTGAGAGAAATGGAGAGAGAGAGAGCAATAGAAATACTAAAAAGAGTAGTAGAGGTATCATTAATAGGTTGCCAAAGAGTATATGCATTATCGGGTCTTTTATTTGCAGGTGATACCTTCTTATGCACAGAAAGTAGGGAAGATATAAAAGCTGTGCTGAAGGCATGTACAAGAGTGGGTAAAGAGATGGGGATTAAATTTAATGAAGAAAAATGAAAAGTAATGATGATAAATACTGGTGAAAGATAAGACTAATTTTTTTTTTTGGAGAATATAAAATTAAATGTGGTGAATATGTATAACTATGTGGGCATCGCTTTAAGTAATCAGAGAAATTGTTTGGATGAATGGGAGAAAATAAAAGATAAATGAAGCAATATAAATAAGATGTAACTAGAATTATTTGGAAGAGAGTGGCAGTAGCTGGGTTGACTTATGGTAAGGATGCATTATGTGTTAGATTACTTAGAAAAAGTATAAAGAGAAATAGGCAGACATATATTAGATGCAGATGTGTGGATGGCAAAGGAGGTAATTTAGGGAGAAGTGGGATGCCAATATATGGATAATATGAGAATCGCCAAAATAGTATTTAATTGGGTTATGAGTAAAGGACAGGCAACATGATGGGTGAGGAAGGTAGTATGGTATGCAGGTGATATAAATAAAGAATTTATGTCAGTATACTTATACAAAAAGTAAGGTGATTGTGCTAAGAGAATTGTTGAGTGTTATAGTGACAAGACATAGGATAGAAGAATAAATGCATTAATAAAAAATAGTAAGTTGGAGAAATGGAGAAGAGAGTAAAAAAAGTTTAAATATATATAGAGGTAAACAGAATATTGGGTGGAAGTTAATTTATTACAATAGTGAAGCAGATGATCTGATGCTCAGATCCTGCTTCACAGCCCACATCCAATCTCCTACCATATAACTGTCTTCAAACCCACCTTTATGCACGTATATACATAGCTAATAATATATATATTTCTTTTGGTGAGTATTATAACATAAATCATGTAAACACGTAATATTCTCATGTTTATATGGGCGTAAATAATAAAAATCTATATATTTCAGTGTAGGAGATTGTGAATAAATTAATTAAGTCATATTATATATAAGGTATTATATATGAAACATTATTTTTTTATATATAATTTTGTAGCCAGAAGTGATGCAATCTTGTTAAAAAGTCTCTCAAAAAACAATTACCTGGAAGACCCCTTAGATAAAAGTAAAAGATTACGAATTGGTAATAATAAAATAAACCCATTAGTGGAAATTGTCCATGCTAGCTTGTTTTAAAATCATAAGATATATTTTAAAACAATCATTCGAGAAACTGATAACAAACTTGCATTGTTTCAAACATCTTACTAGATAAGAGTATCCGGTCAAACTATTCCTGATGAAACTTAAGTGCTTAAACCGCCTCAGGTCCAGCAGTAGTTGCTAAGTTACAGCTTCAAAATAAAAGTATATATACTGCTGGATTTGAATCCACAGGAGGAAGGAGACCACTAAATAAGTATGTTGCTATACATATTCCACACCAGTTTTGATTCTCACTCAATGTGTCATGAGTAGGGGAAATTTCACCTTTTCCCTCCGTTCTAATATGCTGTTTCCATGAATGAAGCTCTGCATCCTGTACTAATGAACTTTAGATATTTTCCAGTGAAAATGAAATGCTAATTTTCAAATAATAATGCTACCCTAGATCTAGTGAAACAATACCGATGGACTGACTCCTAGTGAAATTGCTCTTCTAAATAAGCAAGGTAAAAGAACTTTGACCACTTATAATTATTAAATCCTGCCTTCTTTGTAATATTTATATTTTAATCATCTATTTTAAATGTCTTCAAAATATGTATTCTTATAACTCTATATAACTAATCTATATTAAGCCTCCTATAAAATGTTTTTCTTTTCCTTTATTTCCAAGCGGCAAATAATTTTCATTTTGATTTATGTATTTATATTTTAAAAGATGCCAATAATATTCTAAAATCACAAGCATATAATTCATTTTCATTTCCCCACCCATCATTTACCAGGTAAATAACTTATAATTTGATCAAAACAAGTCTTATTCGACTTGCCCAGGTGCTCGCGATTTTAGATAAATAAACTAATTATATTTTTATGTTTACTGTAGAAAAACATATTGACATCTGTTTTTTTACATTTTCCTTCCTAAATAATGCGCTATCTTTTATTCTTAAATTATATTATATATGTAAAACCCATCTTAGCTATTACCACCACCCACTTATTTTGTAATAATTTATATATTTTCACAAGGGCATTGATTAACCAAAATTGAGATTTATTAAATGCATGGGAAGTAGTGAATAATATTAAGTAACATAATGTAAGGGGGAGGGGGATCTTAAGAGCTTAGTTTTATATTTAAGTATAATTATTATCCATGTTTGCTTAATGAAGCCATATCATTACACCGATTATTTCATAATTTGTGGGCAATAAATATGTTAGATAATCTTTAACCTTTAGAGTTATATTATATTATTAAGCATTACGTGCATAAAGGCCATTTCATTTTTATATATGTTCGTGCTTCTTTCTCACATGGAGGTATTCATGCAGTCGAGCCCCATCATCATTCTCAATGTCCTTAAACCAGGCTGTAAAACCACCCTGGGGACATACTTGGTCTTATGTGCATGCTTTATATGGGGAGCAATCTGGGAAACCAGCCCAATAAAGTCATTGCTGACTACTCTTCGTCATCCATGATTCGCCTGTACTTCACTCCAGGGAATTTTGGACTCTTTCATTCATCAAACTGACCCTGCCTACATTTGCAGAGGAAATCGGTCTCTTTCGTTATTAAAAATTCATGAAGCACACTCCAGGATCCATAATTGGACCAACCCAATCAGCCACCATGCACGCACCGCCTTTCAATGTCTTATTAGTCACCCAGAAATAGTCATAAGCTGTAATGAGATGATTTCTTTAAACAGACATATCCCCATTAGTTTAATATACGTATTAATGCAATAGATTTAATATCGTTTATATAATTATTCATTATCCACCCCGCACATTAATTATCTATAACTCCAATTAATAATCATATTGAATGTAACCAAATATAATATCTGCTTGTAAAATTATTATCTTTGTAAATTAATTAAATGCTCTTTTCATCTCTGGGGGTGTAATAGTATTCCAGTAATGTATTCTAATAGCGCTAATTCATTAAATCACACATATATATTATTGGCATAGCCGCAAATCTTATGTTATTGTTAGATATGAATTAAAAATATACCTAATACTTATGAGGCTCATGTCGGCTAAGTAATCCAACATAATTTGTTATTAATAAATCTTAAATATATATATCAAACTCGAACCATTGCTTTCTTTTAGTTAAGTTAATATATTAAGTTATTACTTAAGCTCAAATATGACTAGATGATCTCTGCTCAACACATAATTAATATGCTAGGTCACAAGCCTTCATTGCTTATAAAATATAACTAGTTATTAAGTTATTCTATCATATAAGTTTAGCCTAGAGTCTTTTTGTGTCTCCGATGACCGATGCCGGCAGTGAGAAGTAAATTAAGTCAATGTCATCGGGATTGTTGTTTATAATGTTATAGATCTGGGAAATAGGCAAATAGGGCAGAGTTCATGAGTGTTCCTGACCTGTGTATCTTGCGCATGATTGGATTCGAGATACTTTTGCCTAGATGCTAGATCTTGTTACGTAAACATACAAATCCGACCGGCACAATAGCAAGAAAAGTAGTTTATTGTTTAAAGCTCAAACAGAAACTTTAGCAGCAAAGGAATATACGGAATATGGGTGAGTTAGTCTGCAAGTTATGTAAGGAAGATATAGAAAATATTAGGTATCTATTAATTGAATGAAGTTGTGGAAGACTAAATATAAACAAAATGATTATACAGAATTTGAGTTGTTCGTTTTTATGCTGGGTTTGAGAAAAGATACGGAGGATTTAGATATAAAGGCCATAGAGTTATCAAAGATTATGTTGTAGAAGTGGGATGGAGTAGGTAGTGAAGAATATGGGGGAAATATAAAATGGGGAATGGAAGGGGAAAATAAAGTTGCTAACAGGCTTCTTTGGGCATTGTGGCTGATAGATTCCTGACACCGATACAAAAAAAGCCACAATGCATCACATCACTTCACATTTCTATAAACATAAGAAAGTTTAAGTGAAGATGCAGCAGTATAGAGAGAAGGTAGAAGTCTCTTCCAGTTAAGTTCTAGTCGTAGCAGTGAAAGACTAATAGGGAAGAAAATATTTAATTTCTAAATTGTGCTGACCACAGCAAGGCATCAATGCTTTAGAATTGTTTTATTTCCTTAGAAAGAATTTTATTTCCTTAGGAAGAAAGATAAACTCTCTGTCGAGTAATGTCTGTATTCAACGAGTTGTTCTTCACGTTACTGTTATTTGAACTAAGAACTAATATATATATATTCTTCGTTGTTAATAATCTTTGTTAATAAATAAATAAGCAACAATCTTCTGTCTCATTTATTTTCCATCATACTAATTACATGGATGCCTGGATTTAGTGCACTGAAAGACTGTCAAGTCGGATCCCTTTCTGACATTTCTGGTGCTCGAGTTTTGTATGAACTCCCCAACCTTAGTTCATTAATAAACTAATACTCTCCCTAGCAACCGAAGATTTTGTCTAATTAATTTATTCCTAAGCACACAATTCATAGTTTAGAGCAGAAAAAGATAATTCAGTGCTGAGCACAATAAATCCACAGCAGATAAATGGAATTAAATTTTTAAAAAAATATTCAGATTGATTGAATAGAATAATCGACTGTTGAATACCCACTAGGATGCTCGAATGTTGCATGGTGTTTAATTATAAGATTATTGATTATATATAGTAGAGGAGTTCGAATTCAGACTGAATAGAATTTGAAATTTTTTTCAGATTCCAGATAAGTTCTAATTTTTTTAGGGCAGTTGATTCATAACTTATTCAATTATTCTTAGTTTTATAGAGGATAAAATAAAATTGAATTTTTTTAAAAACTCTTTAACTATCCTGCAATTAGCTACATCAGAGGGTAACGAATTCTCATCACTGTTCTCCTGTACTGATATACTGAAGAAGGCTTTTACTTGTATTGGGATATTTATAAGCTGTTTCTTATTTACTGAACAGTCATACAAATATAATTATAATGTAACATAGGACTGTGTAAAAATATTTAGAAACAGTGTTCGAGGTAATTAATTAATGCCGATAATATTTTGCATAGAAACTTTACTACATAACTAAACTGAATACAAAGTAAAACGATAGGCAACGAGATTTAAAAAAAAAAAACCATTTATATAAGTTATCAGTTAACACTGGCATATCACAATAAATGACCATATTGAAAATAGCAACATATTAAAGCAAAAGAAAAAGATAAAACAGGCTTTATATATATAAATATATAAACCATTATACAATTACAAATATCCAGTAACGCCCTCTGTTTAAAAGTCTATATTTCAATAATAGCAAACTTTAAAATGATACCTTAAAATGATACTTTAAAATGATAAAAGGTATCATTTTAAAGTTTGCTATTATTGAGATTTAGACTTTTAAACAGAGGGCGTTACTGGATATTTGTAATTGTATAATGGTTTATATATTTGTATAATTATTTCAGTTAGTGTTAACAGTAACTTTCTTTTCATATATATATATATATAGCCCATGGAAGAAAAAGGTATGTCTAGAAAACCCTCAGTGAAGAAGAATGCAGAACTTAACAATCTTTGCATTTGATGGGTGATGTTAATTTGAGCGGTTTTTTATCCTCATTTTACATTCTACTCAGAAATATATGTTCCGACCAATAATGATTGGTTGGCCTATTTAATTATAATTTAATTGTACACCATAGGCCTTTAACGTATAAATGTATGTATTCATGAATAACAAACATACTTTAAATAAAAATCTATATATTTTGGAAGACATTGTTTTCATTTTTTTATTGAACATATCTATCAATCTTTGAAAAATCATTACCATTTTATCCATTCATTATCGATCTATTTCAGAATAAGTCTCTTCAAGTTTAATGTATTTTTTTCTTATCCATAGTTTTTCTTCTTATCGTGCCAATAAACTTCCTTATTTCAATACTTCTTCTAATTATGGTCTCTTTTTAAGTCTTTTATAATATTTTAGGCCCATTTTAACATTTCAACTGCCAATCTATTATCATCTTTTCTAGAAATATGTTTAACCCAACCTTCATTTTAGTTTTTAACAGTTTTATTGATCTGAATGATATTTACTTATTACTTCATGCAGTATTTTTCTTTTCATTTCTTCTTGTTATTTTTAACACACACACCCACGTGACTCGATGTGAAGTCTTTAAGTTAGTATTCTATTAAACATTCCAGCTTTCAGAATCATATGTAAAAACCAGTAAAACACATTTAATAAAAAAAATTTCAAATATAAAGGCTTATTTCCTTCTAAGTTGTTTCTAGCAAAAACACTCCATCCATGTTTAACACTATGGCTAATAATTAATTTCATCCATTATGTTACCATATGTATTAATAATAAAATTTCTTAACTTCTTTTAATTCACGATTATCATTATTTATTTTTTTTGGAGAAAATTCATTGAATATTATTTTATTTTGCTTAGCATTTATCTTTAAACCTATTTTCTTATTCTTACTTAGCAAGATCAAACACATCGTCTACCAAATGTAGATGATTTAAATATATTCCATTTACTTTTGTTTTCTTAGCTTCGGGATTTAAATTCAGAAAATACTTTTTTAAAATTATTGTAAAAAAGTTTGCAGATATGGAATCATCTTGTCTTATACCTTTCACAATATTCATTTTGTTAGCATATTAACTGCCATTGCATTTTGATATTAGTGATTATTTATCTTTTCGACGTATAAGTGTTCAAGCCTATCAGTGATATGAGATAAAGTGGTGAATGGTGTAAAAGTCTGCTCCTATACTCTATATATTACATATGTTTATACAGGTAAGTAATAAGCCTGTATTTCAGTTATTATAAAATATTACAATATCTTTCCTTTATATATTGATGATCTAAAGGTTTTATTACTGAGCAAGTGATTATAGAATCAAATGTCTTTTCAGAATCTATAAATCCAAAGCATAATGGAAACTCATAATCATTGGCCCTTTCTATAATTTTTCTCAATACTTGGATATGACCCATTGTACAAAAATCACTTTTAAACCCAGCTTGTTCTTTTGGTTGGTTGAGATCCAAAGTTCGCTGTAGGCGACTGATAAAAGACTTCCGGTTCTATAATTTCTAATATAGTTTTCATCATCTTTTTAAATATTAATATTATTACTGCATTTTTGGTTCATTTGGTATATAGCTTTACCAACAATTTTTCTACTTTTTTAACTGCTTCTTTTCAAATATATTAATTTCAAGCTAGTAGTAATGAAGGATAGCTGCGAAAAACTGATTTGAAAAAGGCTTTCTAATTATTTTGAACGTTGTTAAAAGCTTGTTTTTATTAAACTAAATAGTCCATGTTAAAGCAAAACTAAACGAAGGTAAAAAAAGTGGCAAAATCACACTAAACAAGGATAGGAGGTATCACTAGAATGGTTCTATTGAACATTGATTATATTCTAGGGAGTTACTTATTTCCGCTTTGCAATTACAGGTACAGTATTTAGAAGTTATATTTATGTATTTATTATCGCAATTATTAAAAATAATATTTCACTTTAATATTCAAAGATTGTTAAAAGTAAAATTCATTCTTCACCGTTTGAATACATTAATAGTAATTGCAAAATATTTACTCGGTACATAAATTAAAACAACAGACAAAAGTCAAGTATAATTTAAAACCAAGTCAAAAACTAATCTTCTATAACAACATAGCTCAAAGATAGAACAGTATCATTCTATCTTTTCATTGGTTTTTGGCGATGGAGTTACTTCCGCTTTGCAATTATGGATATTTAGAAGTTATGATTATTTATTTATTGTTACATTTTAGTATTAATAAATCAATTTACAAACATTTCATAATTATTTTTTTCTTGTTTTCACTTTTGAAGATTTTACAAAATTTGCAATTTTTTGTGAGATTTTAAACAATGCAATTTTTTATTTCATAACAATTAATTTCAACACGTGTGTGATCAGGTGGGTCAGCAATATGAGATGGCACGGAGAGTGGTGGGTCATGTGAAAGTCTGAGTTCGAACCCCGCATATATTACATATATAAATGCAGGTTTAAGCCTGTACAATGTATTTCATACAGTATATAATTGAAGCAGGAAAAAGAAAATAAATAAAGCATTAAATCCATATCAGAGATATATACAAATATGTACACTGTGTTAGATTAATGCATGTTTTTATAGGTGGACCGAACTTGTAAGAGTACGTAAATGTATTTGGCACGTCATTTACATAAATTTCGATTTGTTGTTTTAAAATTAAAGAGTATTCTTTATTTTGGATTCTCACCTTGATTGTACAGTGTATACAGTGTGAATGTGGGTTATGTAATGTAGCCATGTGCAACCTCTGGGTTGCAATTCCTCAGGGGATGCAAAAACAACTGTTGGAGGTCGTAAAAATTTGAGAAGTTCTCATGTTGGATAATAAATTTTTAATTGAAAAAACAAAAACCTAAACACTATTAAAAATACATGAAAACTGCTTAACATATTATTGAGTGTCTGACTGTTTTTGTATGATCTTTATATTCCGATCTCTTTGTATAATAGCACATCATAACGGCACTTTGCTTATATTTCTCTCATTTCTCTCGTTTATTCTCTGTTTTGTTATTCGTGCTAGTATCTTCCTAACGTTGATAGGTGGTACTATGCTCTCGAATGTACATATTTTCTAAAGCAGGCTAAAAAAGTTGTAATTGCTACAAATCAACAGATCTAATAAGAGTCGAGTATTATACATTTATCGTACTTATTTTCTGTCATTAGAGGTTTACAATTAAATATTTTTAAACCCTCTTTCTCATTTTTATGTACGTAACAGAAATTAAAACTTTTAATGGATAATAAAAACCAAATGTTCAAAAAAGTTATAAAGATAATAGCAAGTTTAATGGGTAACGTAAAATGTCAGTCTGAATATGAGGTTTGCAAGGGTGAAAGGTTGCATATCACTGATCTAATGTATGCAAAGAGTTCTTAGTGCAAATCAAGTTGTGCTAAATTTCGGGCAACTTATTATATTATAGTTATTGTTTAAGGATTAATATCAATAGACAAATCACTCCTTCAAACTTAGAAAGTGGTGTTAGAAAATATAAAAGCATTTTTACCTTTGAAACGAATAAAATTAATTTGTACTAGTTAAGGTCAATCCATATAGTAGAGTAAAAGTGATTGGTTATAGGAAAATATACCCAGTGTATCAGCATCATTTTATTGAGGTCATATGTTAATAAATTACACTGCATATATGAGTAATAATTGGTGCTTCTAAAAGTAATCTAAATATTGATCAATATTTTATTTGCGAAAGAATTGGTGGTTGTGAACATTTTTATGGCATGATCATTGGATGATCAACTTAATCATCAATGTTACTGTTATGGACACACACGCATATGTATTTTATATAGTTTATTAAAGAGTGAGTAAAGGTGTGTGTGTAAAAATTTTGAATGTTGGTATGCTAGAATACTATTCCAGAAATAGAATAAATAATTACTATGCAGAAAAATTAAACTAATTACTGGAAATTGCAACAGGCTAATTAGCATTTAAAGAAAAGTTCAGTTTATATAAATTAGTGAAGCTAATAAAAGAGTCTGCAGAAGATAAATATTGGAGAAAAAAAATAAGCAGTAGTGTAAAAGAAGTTCAGTAAAATGGTATACTGAGTATTGAATTGAGTTATGTTCTGTTGTTCTGGAAATTAATAAAGAAGAGCTCTAGTCAAGAATCAATTCGACTATCTCAGAATAATGTGCTTGAGCTGTAGTGTGCTTACAAAATTATAAAGTTTCAACATTGAAGAATTAAAGAGACTTTACAGATATTAACTCTCTAAGAAGACAATAATTGTTAAGAGATGTATGTGATCTTGTTTTCAACTGGCATATAGCGAATTGAATTACTAATTCTTATTAATATTATTATTTAACATATAATAACATTTCACTCTTCTTACACTTTAAAGCAAAATATATTTATTTCCTTTTTTCATCTGTAATATTTCAGTTGTAAGGATCTGACAAAGACTGCTAGGAACAGTTGAAACTGTAAATAATAAATAAATCTACTTTGCTTTAAAGTGTAAGAAGAGTGAAATGTTGTTATTATATGTTATATAAAAAAACAAAAATAAAGAAGGAAAGAGGAAGATAAAATACTGAAGATTATATTATAATATTATTATTCAGAGTAAATAAACTCTTGAAATTTATTTAAACTTTGTTTGTTTTCTCTTATTTACAAAATAGGATTATCAAACTGTCAACTGATTGCATGGCCTTGAATATGTTATTTACTATGCTTATTTTCTTTTCATTGGCCCATCTGATACATTATGTATATTTCACAAACCATTTTTGTTAAAAATAAAGAACTGAGATGTTACAAATAAAATAGCATAAATACAGTTCAGTGTATGTTTTAAATTTCGCTTTACACAAAAAAGAGAAGCTTATTATTAACAAAGAATTCCACACCCCAACAAACAGAATGATAAACAATACCAAAGACAAAATACCTTCTGATCAGGTAGCCCAAGCAGTTTATAAAATTTCATGCCCAATCAATGGATGTAGAGCAGCATATTATGGAGAGACCTGTGCCAACATTACAACCAGAACATCTCAACATCATTATTTATACAGAAGAGCTCTAAATAATACTGAAAACAAATCCATATTCTTTGAGCACCAAAAAACAACAGTCCATTTGTTTGAACCCATTATGGCAAGGGCACTATGCACTGAACATAATGATATGAAATGAAAGATTAAGGAGGCATGCTTTATTGCAAATGACAACTGTGCAATAAACTGAAAAGAATCATGCTTTGCAATCTCCAGAAAATGGTCTTTATGAAAGAAAACTTTGCATAAATTTTGCATAAATTACCACTAAACTTCACTTAAAGTAGGCTATGAATATGGAGACTTAAGTTCTCTGAAAGCACTCAGCTGAATAATTCTTTGTTAATAATAAGCTTCACTTTTTTGCGTAAAGCGCAATTTAAAACTTACCATTCAAAGGTGAAGTATATAACAAGTATTTTATTTCAGTATATGATGGAGACATGATACCTGCTATATTTATTTCCAAGCCCACATCATGCACATTGCCTACTATATAAAATAAATAATGTTTTGTTGATTGATTAGAATGGAATACAGATTGTTTATTAAACTGTAAGTGTATAGTACTTTCAACATGCACATATATAATAGAGACACTTTATATATATATAGTACACATATATAAAGATTATAATATAAATAAAATTTTAGAGTAATAATAATAAGTTCATGGGTCAGACTTACATATGCTTTATTGAGTGTGTAAATAAAAATAAATAAAAACTTATTGTACATATTCTTGTTTTTTAACCTTTTAATAGACTGTTATTTTATTGGTCAAATGAGGTAAAAAAGTCAACTTTTAATTGGCCAAAACACAAACTCAACTGTCAAAATTTATTAATCTTTTAATATTATATTCACTTTAGATTTATTTGTAAAAAGTATATTAATAATTTGTCAGGTTATGAAAGTGAACGAATGTTTTTTCAAAAATAAATTTCTATTTATTTGTTGTAGAAATATTCGATAGTGGCAAATTTAAAAGTGAAAGTTAGTAACGAATTAAAAAGAGTTGCTGACGTAAATGTTTTTTTTTTTTTTCAGTTTTACGTTACGGAAAAGTAAATATTTTTTTTGCTAAAATCTTAAATATTTTTCTAAAATAATTTTATTTTTTAACATTTTTTATCAAAATGATTTATAATTTGTCAAAAAATACTTTTATAATGGTCTAAAACATTTATCATTTTCGAAATGAAAATCTTAGCGTTTTTCTTTGATTAGGCGGTTTCTTTGTCCTTGACAGCCAATCAAAAAGTTGCTGAAGGATAAGAGCCAATGAATATCAAGCTTTCTTCTTTGTTAAGCTTTTACTGGCAGTTTTATTGATTTTTTACTTGTAAAATAATTCAAGAGAGGGCAGCATCTTACAGAACTTTTTAAAATCTTTCCAATGACCGTATGATCTTCATTTTAGCACTAGAAATGGCAGAATTGGAGTGACGTCAAGCATACGCGAGTTAACTCATGAGATTCCGGCTAAAGATTAAGTCAAATGAATAGTGAAATGATTGACTACACTCTTGGTAATATTTTTTTTCAATATTTTTTTCTTTTACAGGAACATAATAATAATCTTCTTATCAAAAAAACTATGACCTATCTAGTTATTTTAAACATTTTTAAATTTTGTAAAACTTTTAAAATTACACTTTAAATCATCATATTATAAAAAATAATGCACATCAGATTTGGAAAAGATAATAAAAGTAAAATTATATTCTTTTAACACAAACTGAAGAAATCTTGTTAATAAATATGATTGTGGATATGCTCTGAAAGGAAAAAATATCTGCTGGTGTATTGTAAAATATATTTATAAATTTAAATTATTTTTGTAAACATGATCACATGACATTCAGAGACAAAAAAATGGCTGCTCACATATTGTAAAGTATATTAAGTTTATAAATGTTAATGGATATTTTTTTATTTACATTTTTGTTTGTTTGTTTATATAATTTTTGGGATAGTGTGTAATTGAAGTAGTATATATTGATACAGTATAGTTTGTGATTGTATTGTAATTAATCTATTCTTTTAAGTAGCAGAATCACTATTAGAGAGTAATGTAGGTTAATTTTATATCAATTCCATGATGAGTATATTTGTATGTAACAAGTGAAAGATGGAATAATTAATTCACATAGGTGAAGAATTTACCTTTGTTATTAATATTTATTAATTTCATTAATTTTTTTTTCAATATTATAATTTTTTATCTTTCTTGCTATTTCTACAAAGATGTGTGTATGCTTTCATGCTATATATTTGTCAATGTTGAAGAGATAAATTAGATATTGATAATATCCATGTGATGATGATAATTCAACTAGACAGGACTATGTGTTAAAGGTAATATAGATTTAGAGTTGATAAGATACTTATTTGTAAATATAATGTCTAAAATTGATTATGAATTAAGTGAAATATTCTATCAGATCAAAATAGCAGTTATATAAAGTTGATTTTTATGATTATATGACTTTGAATTCAGGAATATAAAATGGAATAAATTGGTAATTTGAGAGATAGTAGAGCTAGAACTTACAAATATACTAATTGTATAAACAGTGAGGATTGCCAATTCCTCTACAAGCTTTATGATAAATGCCTAGCCAGAGCCAGCACTTAAAATATCTGTCAGGAACCCCTCCCCAAACCCCTGACCATGGTTTCTGAGGAGTGCCAAAGCACGAAACCATGGTCAGGGGTTTGGGGAGGGGTTCCTGACAGAGATATTTTAAGTGCTGGCTCTGGCTAGGCATTTATCATAAAGCTTGTAGAGGAATTGGCAATCCTCACTGTTTATAACTTACAAGCTTAAGAGATAGGGTCATGTGATCTATGAATTGATCTATGACTTTTATTTTGAATGCTAATTGTATGGTTTTAAATAATGATGGAACTTTCTATGTTACATATGAATAATAAAAAATAGGATTTTATCCTATATTCTGGTCTCACCTTTTGTAGAATGAAATGCAGAAATAATGTGTGTATAAGATGGCTTGTGTGAGGATTTGCTTTGGTAGTTACAATATATGTAAATTTGTAACTTTTTTGATCATTATATTTTGAACTCTGTACAATTTTGATATTTATGCAATATTTCTAGTGTTTAATGTTTGATGGGCAGAGAGTTTAAATAAGTGAATGTGAACTAAAAAAAATTGTGTTGAAATTAGAACTATTTAATCATTGTTTGAAAAGTGTAGTGTTAGTATAGTACAACTAATGAAAAGAAGAAAAATGATCCTTGGCAATACAGTCTTCATTTTTCCTTTTCATGCAGGAAATAATCAAATTTAAAACATTCATATATAAAAAATAAGCAGTGAAAATATAAACATATGCTTTATGTTTATCCATGCAATGAGTACATGTTTGCCTTTGAAGTACAAATATAATGATATTAACAACTTATAGTACCATCTTCTATAATGAAAACATTATTGTAGAAATTAGCAACTCTCTCCATACAATGGTATCATATTCAACACATGAGCTGAGAGTGAAGTTACTGTTTAATACAAAATTATTTAAGCAAGGAAAATATAGTACAAAATCAAAAGTACAAATGTAAAAATAATATAAAATTGATATAAATTTAATACTGCAAATTAAATTTAAAAAGTGAAAGCAATTAAACCCTAGTAAAAACAATAATAATAAAATTTTACAAAATGTAAGATGTCTGCTACTCTGATGTTCATTGCACCATCTTGTCATAATGTGAAAAAGTGTTTGTTGTACAATTTGTTTAGAATAAAAATGTTTGTTATAGTAGGCCATATGTATATAAATACGTATCCCAACAACATATTAATTAAATATATCAATTCAGCTACAATGCTATTTATACATAATAGCTTGAAAGAGGCTGGAAAAAGATAGTTCCATCCTAAGGTACCTTGTCAAAAATATATAAAGATAACATATATTTAAAAAATATAAACAAGTGCAAAATATAAATTAACCAAGGTATTTTTAAAATTCCAAATTCTCAGGTTATCAAATGCACAGGAACTGGGTAATAAAAAACAAACAAACACCCCATTGCGAGTTTAGCACAGCATAGTGATGTCAGGGTGTCTGCATATATAGCTATAAATTGTTGAAGAATGAACTATGTGTTCTCAATAAAATGTCTTCAAAATTCATCAGGTGATAAATCAGCAAAGATTAATATAACTAGCAGCTGCCAAATCAATTAAAAGGATCAGAATTAAAATAACAACAGAATAAGTAATATCAGTATATATAATTGTTAATTAGAGAAGATATAAATCCATGCCTCATATTCATAGCCTTCATAAAATGAATATGAGGCATGGATCCTCGAAAATGTTAAGCCAATAAACTTTAATACTAATTTATATCTACTATAATTAACAATTATATATTTTACATATAGTGAGAAGTAAAGCTATATTTAATATCAGTATAATTATAATGAAAATTTAGTAGCCTTTATATGCTTGTCAAACCACTGTCTAAGCTCATCCACTATCATTAATCAGTTTCAATCTGTTTTTTTTTTAATTAGTTAATTATTTTTAGTTTTATTTTAATTACATTATTTACAGTACTGATTATTGAATCAATTGGATAGATTCCTGTTTTCAAAATATAATCCCTTCTTGATTAGATAATTTATAAAATTATTTTAATCTTTGATGAGATCATATTTTGCTTTAATGAAATAATATTATACAATAATTCTGAACAATTATTTACATTACAATTATTTTGTTCCTTTTTTATTATTAATATTTTTAATTTAAATTATTTCACCAAGTAATGTTGTAATCTTTAAGTTACCTTTACACAATTAGTTTTCTTTTATTTTCATTATATTTCATAACATTTTAGAATATGTACTTTTATTTAAAAGAAAAGATAAGACATTCTCCTTTCAAATAGTAAATTTAATTAAAAATTTTAAACCTCCATTATACTTTAATTATATTTTTCTTTTTTTTCTTTCATTTTATCTTGAGACTCAGATACAGAATATTATTTTTCATTTTGTTTGTTTCCTAAGTAACTTTTGATTTATTATAAACTCCCTTTATTCTATTTATTAACTGACAGTCTTTTTCATTAATAAAAAAAATAATACATTATTTATATAAATATATATTTTTCTGAATCTCATGTTATAATATATATATATATACACACACACAATCATTTTCATCTAAACTTTTAACTTTATTTAGGTATTATCAATTAAGTATTAATGTTTGGTAATTGAATAAATAATATTTTTTTTAAAAATAATCTGCCATAGGGTTGGATTTTAGACTTTTCAGTGATATCTTTATTGTTGTGATGGTGGAGACTATCCACTTTATTATCAATCATTCCCTTTTCTTTTACCATTAATCTTTTTAAGCATTATTCAATTTTCTATTCAATTTGATCCCCTCATGATACAACCAAATTATAAAACTTTTAACCTGGTCATTTGTATTTTAAATGAAAGTTCAGATATGATCAAGTATTAATTGTTCATTTTCAGTGCTACCAAGAAATTCACTAATATTTTCAGCAGTGCAACACTTCAAAAGCAAATCTCTTAACTATTACATTTTTTGCCATTTATATGTAAATCAAAAAAATTAAAAGCACTCAGTGAGCTGCAGATCCTATCTTCATAATCATTATCTTTTCCAATAATCCATAATCCCATGTTTTATTTTGTTATCTAAGTTTTCTCATGAGAGTTTTAATGTGAATTATATTTTTATTTATAATTATTATATCATCAACATCTTTAAAATTATGTTTCTTCTATTAATTCTGAAACAATATTTAACTTAATCTAATATGGCTTTGAAATAATATTTAACCTAATCCAATATGCCTTCTCTTATTATGTATTCAGCATATAAATTGTTTATATATATTAACTTCTTTGTCAATGTGAAATCAGTCTATTTTATTAATAAACAATTTTTAATATCACCTCATATAAAAGTTTCTTATAAGAACTTTGAAGTATTCGAGTACATCATGTTTTAAAACATTATATAATTTAGCATACTCGGTTAAATCAAAAAGCTTTGCACATAATCAAAAATAAATAGAAATTTATACATGGTATTCTTTTGTCTGTTCCATTATCCAATGATTATCAGCAATAAACACTACTTTCTCAACCAAAATGTCCAGCTAAGCTGCATTTTAGTCTATTTTTTCAATGATGCATACTTGTTTGTTCTCTTATCTATATAGTTTGCTTTCTATTTATTATTATATCAAGACTTCTTTCTTTTATGTAAGAATATATATAAAAAAAAGAATTCCCTAATATAAAAACCACTGATTAGATTAATTGATATATGTTAATCAATATTTGCATTGATTCTTCCTCAGTTTTCTGAAAGCGGTGATTGCAGTTCCTATAATAATAAATGCTTTTACTTTTGACTATGATCTTAAAGCTACGCTTAAAATCATCTTTGAATAAGTTCTAATTTTACGTAATGAATACCAGATGCAGTTGAAGACAAGCATTAAATAATATGGAAATAGTTTTCATCAATTTTACACAAATGCTATTTTGAAAAACGAATTTATTAAAAATAATATTAAGATATGTACAAAACAATAAAATAAATAATAAATACATTTTTTAAATAATCATGTAAAGATGAACTTTGAAGTTTACAAAATAGGACGTTGAATATATTGTCTGCGAGGAAGGGGACAATAATTGCTCAAGAATTTTCTCTTTTTGTAGATAAAGGGGTATGCTAGGTAAAAGTCAGAAATGATGATATCCAGTCAATATGTGGGAGAAGCTGGAGTTGAGCAAAAAATACTTTTATAGTATTAAGTTTATAGTTTTTTAATGGCAATAATAAAATGGTTTTTACATGGTTGTGTAATGTTCAATTGTCCACTGCTGCGTCTGTTTATTTGGAACACAAATTTTGGTTTCTATATGGTACCCAGGTGCTATATTTTCAGTATCTAAACACAATCCAGTCATTCTATGCTGTATAATTCCATTCTACAAAAATAATAATAATAATAATAATGTTAGTGATGATCAAAATAATATTTTTAACAACTTTTTTTGTTATAAAATAAACTTTATTAATAGCAAGTATTAACATATATAGATGGGGGCGGGGGAGTTTACATCATATATGACTAACTTATAAAAATGTAACCATTACTTAATTCTCTGCAAACATTAATAACAGTAGATAACAAAATGTAAATATGAAACTATATAACATATGAATATAAGCTTAAACCAATATTACATTATCACAATTTTGTAGAATTTATTAATATATAATTTTCACATGTGATGGTATATATATATATTGTGCACTTTTTATTAGTCCACTCTATTCTAAAATAAAATTTTGTTGTATAATTTTAAATTTTGTTAAATCCAATAGTATTTACTTAGTAAACTAGGAAAGATAATAACATGTTGGTATCATAGAGTTTGAACTTGGATTTAGTTGGTTTAACATTTATAATGGATCTGATAGGTCAAGTAATTAACTGTCTCCAGTCATGATATACCTACAAATAAGTAAACAGTATTATTTAAAAATATATTTGAAAAATTATTATTTCTATAATTATGATATTATTTAGGGAATTATGATATTATTTATAGATATAGTGACTGTCAAATTTTTGTCTTGTAAACCAACATGTGTTATATAAATAGATCAGATTGTCTGTGCGAATATATAAAAAAATAAAAAAACAAAATCAATTATTGTTGTTTCTAGCTAAATTTTAAATGGTGTTTAAGAGTAAATAAATAATATTCATTTTACAAAAATACTAATCTAAATCAAGAAAATAAACTGTATTCAATTCAATTTCTAGAGAAACAAAAATATCTGTATTTTAAAATGTTTCAAAAAACTGAGATTTCATTTTTTTTTTTTTTTTTTTTTTTAAAAAAAAACCAATCAAGCATTTTTAGCTAAAATAAATGTTTTAAAACAGAAAGGGGGAAGGGGGAATAAAATTATCAAGAAAAAAAAGGCAGACGATTTTTTCTTAAAATTGGAGGGGGAATTGGATTGAAGTCCTAACAGATGGAAAACAAGTAGTCTAGTTTTTGATTTTTATTCTGAAAAAGTTTGCTTTAAAATTCATTTAAATATTGTCATTTTTAACCACGGAGAAATAAACTTTAATTATGGATAATTTAAAGAATCAGAGGACGTTTTAATCAAAAATGAATAGCTAAAGTAATCGATCTCTACGGGGAGAATCAACACATTGGTAAGTCTCAAAAATCTCTTGAAATCATTATATATATATAAAGTATAAATAAAATGCAGGACCAAAGAAATTGTACAATATCATCATCATCATCATCAACCATTATCAATCCACTGCAGGATGAAGGTCTCTCCAAGTTTAAGCCATCTTCTCCGATCTTTAGCTTCTCTTTTCCACAACACCCCTGCACATTTTATTATTACATCCATCCATCTCACATGTGGTCTATTTCTGGGTCTTTTACAATCTCTTGGAATCCAGTTTAAAATTTCAATTGTCCATCTATTATCATTTCTTCTAGCAATATGTCCAGCCCAACTCCATTTCAATCTTTTAATTTTTTCAATAAGGTCAGTAACACCTGTTTGTTGTCTTACCCATACATTGCGTTTTCGATCTCTTCTTGTTACTCTCAACATACATCTCTCCATACTCCTTTGAGTGGTCTGAAGTCTCTGTATTGCTCTTCTATTAATTGTCCAAGTCTCAGATCCATAAGTAAAAACTGGTAAAATACATTTGTTAAAAACCATCCTTTTCAAACACATAGGCATATTTCCTTTTAGTATCAAGTTATTTCTACCAAAAGCACCCCAACCAAGTTTAATTTTATGATTAATTTCCTCCATTATGTTTTCATCTGCATTAATAATCTGACCAAGATATTTGTAACTGTTAACTTATTTTAATTCTTCATAATCAATCTTTATTTTCATACTTTGAGCAAATCGATTAAACATTACTTTAATCTTTTTAACATTCATCTTTAGTCCTACTTTTCTACTTTCATCTGCTAACTCCTGCAACATTTCCTGCAGCTCTGAAGCATTATTTTCAAAAACAACTACATCATCTGCAAAATCTAAATGACTTAAATACTCTCCATTTACTTTCATTCCTTTAGTTTCCCATTTTAATCCACAAAATACTTCTTGCAGCACTGCTGTAAAAAGTTTTGGAGATATGGAGTCACCTTGTCTTACACCTTTCTCAATGTTGATTTTTCCAGTATCATTATGTAATCTAATTGTTGCTGTTGCAGTTTTATAAATATTATTTAAAATATGACAATATCCTGGATCTATACCTTGATGATCCAATGCTTTAATCACTGAAGAAATGTGTATAGAATCGAATGCCTTTTCATAATCTACAAATCCAAAACATAATGACAACTCATATTCATTTGTCCTTTCTATGACTTCTCTCAATACCTGGATATGATCTATTGTACTAAAACCACTTTTAAATCCAGCGTGTTCTCTTGGTTGGTGGAAATCCAAAGTTCTCTGTAGACGAGTTGTAATTATCTTGGTAAAATTTTTATATAAAACTGATAAAAGGCTGATAGGTCTGTAATTTCTAATATCTTCTTTATCACCTTTTTTAAATATTAATATTATTACTGCATTCTTCCAATCTTCCGGTACATCTTTATCATTTAGACATTTGGTATATAACTTTGCTAAAATTGTTTCTACTTCTTCACCTGCTTCTTTTAATATATCAATTATAATTCCATCATTTCCTGGAGCCTTTCCTTTCTTCATACATTTAATTGCATGTCTCACTTCTTCATTTAAAATTCTGGGCAATTCGGAAGATGTAATAGATATAAGAGGTACTTGTTCTTTATTACTATATAATTCTTGATAAAAATCTTCTACCAATTTCATGATGTCATCTCTCTTTTTAGTAATAATTCCATCTTTTTTTCTTATTGCAGATATAAATTTCCTACCAAAATGTTGTTTAACATTCTTGAGACTTTTATTTTCTTCTACAGCTTTCCTTGCTAGTTCACAGTTATACTTTCTTATATCATTTTCAACTCTTTTCCATACCATTTTACAAAATTCGAGATATTCAATTCTTTTTAATACATCATTTTTGTATATCTTCATATTCCTTCTTTTCTTCATAAATTCTCTAGTCTCAGTAGAAATTTTATTAGTCAATTGCTGCTTTTTCCTACCAGTTATCTTTGTTGCAGTTTTTAAAAGTGTATCAGTTATTTTCATATTAATTTCATTCAAATCTGAATCATGTTCAAAATCTCCTAACACTTGAAACCTATTTGTAAGTTCTAATTTAAATTCATTAGAATGTTTCTGAAGATTAGGAATATCAACTGTAAATATTGTTTTTCTTAATAATTTTTGTCTCTCTAGTTTTACATTAACACGTAACTTACACCTTACT
Source organism: Epiperipatus broadwayi (assembly GCA_028023455.1). Classification (NCBI taxonomy): domain Eukaryota; kingdom Metazoa; phylum Onychophora; class Udeonychophora; order Euonychophora; family Peripatidae; genus Epiperipatus; species Epiperipatus broadwayi. The sequence continues at coordinate 301,958 of JAQFVV010006831.1, forward strand.
AATCGATGATCACTTCCTGTGCTAAATTTATTAAGAACATTACAATCTTGAAATATGTATTTCCTGTTAGTCAAAATATAATCCAATTCTGCTGTACCTTCATTTGGATGCTTCCATATCCATTTCCTTTTAACATTTTTCTCAAAAAATGAATTCATAATATAAAGTTTTTCTTTTTCTGCAAACTCCACAAGTCTATGTCCTCTCTCATTTCTATTACCATAACCAAAATTACCTACAGCAATTTCATCTTTCATTTGTCTACCAATTCTATCATTAAAGTCTCCCATAACAATTTTAAAATGTTGTTTACTCTGATCAAAAGCCTTTTGTACATCCATATAAAAATCTTCTACTACTTCATCATTATGAGAACTTGTTGGGGCATAAACCTGAATTATCTGCATTTGGTATCTGCTTCTAAGTTGTATAACTAATCTTGCAACTCTGTCTGATACACCATCAATCTCCACAATATTGTTCTTCCACTTTTTATTTATAATGAATCCTACTCCACTTGTATTTCCAATATGTGTGCCTTTATAATAGAGTATATTTCCACTTTTTAAATCAATTGTTTCTTCACCTTTTCGTCTAACTTCACAAAGTCCAATAATGTCCCATTTAATATAAGACAATTCTTCTTCTAATTCTTGCAATCTTCCTTCACTTGAAAGTGATCTGCAGTTGTAAGTACCTAAATAAAAAGTCGTCATCAAATGGCAGCCTGGGTCCACAATCAGGGGATTCTTAGCAATATATATATATATATAAATCGTGTTTCGTATTTTACTTTTATTTTAATTAACATGTGTTACGTGCGAAAACATGATTTATAAATATATTTTGCCCTTGAAAATATTTATTTCAACATATATATATACAAAAAATACTTATATGTAAAAAATACAGAGAAATGGTAGTGTGAAAAATTACAAGCTATATGCAATGTATTTGACAAAAAAAAAAAAAACTTATTGCTTAAAAAGTTTTACAAAAGAAATTTAACCAACTAATGTAAATTTATTTCTTTAAAAAAAAAAAATGCATTGCTTACAATCAAACTACACAAGAAACTGCAAACAGTTTAAAAAATACATTAAAATATCCAAATATATAATTGCATTAATAAACAAATGTGTATATATATTCTTCTGTATTCATATTAAAATTTATATAAAAAAAGGTACTAAATTTTATAGATAATACAAACTAAAATTAATATATATTAATAATAATTAAATGTTAATTTTAAAGAGATATGTGTATAAATGTATAAATATACAAAAATAATAAAAACCTAATGAAAGAATGCATTAGGGAACTGGGTAATATGAGTGCATATGTTTAAGTTCATTCCATGTGGACATAAGATCTTGAATTTCTAACTAAAAAAAAACTTTCCTTTTGTTTTCTCTCCCTTGTGAGGAAAAAAAAAATCATTCTCTAATATAACTATTCTCAAATCTTTAATCGAATGATCTGGCAAATTAAAACGTTTTAATACCGGTCTCTCTTCATTTTTATGTAAAATGTCAAATCTATGGTTTGTTATTCTAACACATAGCCGGTTTGCCGATTCATCTGCATAATGGTTCAAACATATGTTACACTATATTAAATATATACTTTTACAAGTGTCACAGTTAGGAATATACCATTTAAAATTATTACTATTGCTTTGGATCACTTTTATCATAATAATATGTTTGCAAGTAATACATTTTATTATCACTTGGAAAATAATCTTTTTCTAACACAGAATCGCTAATAAAATTTGTTTTGGTGACTATATATTTAAGTGATCTATGTCTTCGATATACAATTTTAGGTGGATTGGAAAAAAATGATTTTAAATAATCTGTAGAACGCAATATGTTAAAATGTTTTTCCAATGTAAGGTTAATAATATTAGACTAGTCGCTATTAAAAATAAGAACTAACTATGGAACAAATGTTTGTTGTTTCTCTTAGATAAAAGAAGTTTTTTTTTTCATTCATTTATAGGAGACTTTATTACTGCATATATGTGGGTATGTATATACACATGCATTGTTTATATGTAAGATTTTTTATTATTATTTACTAATATTATTTTACATTTAAAAATTTAATTATATAATTTCTTTTTTTTTTTTTTTTTGTGGGAAATAACTTGATACTAAAAGGAGATATGCTTATGTGTTTGAAAAGGAAGGCTTTTAATAAATGTGTTTACCAGTTCTCACTTATGGATGTGAGACTTTGGACACTTAATAGAAGAACAATACAGAGACTTCAAACCACTCAAAAAAGTATGGAGGGATGCATGTTGGGAGTAACAAGAAGAGATCGAAAACGCAATATATAGATAAGAGAACAAACATGCGTTACTGACCTCATTAAAAAATTAAAAGATTGAAGTAGAGTTGGGTTGGACATATTGCTAAAAGAAATGATAATAGATGGACAACTGAAATCTTAAACTGGATTCCAAGAGATTGTAAAAGACCCAGAAAGAGACCACATGTGAGATGGATGGATGAAATGAGAAAATGTGCAGGGGTGATGTGAAGAAGAGAAGCTAAAGATAGGAGAAGATGGATTGAACATGGAGAGACCTTTATCCTGCAGTGGATTGATAGTGGTTTGTGATGATGATCGTTTCATTAATGCTATTTAAGTTGTTAAACTTATCAATGCATCAACATTCGCGTTTTACAATTAATAAAAATAACTTTTATCCACATTTTAACTCGTAGCAGAACAAAACATCAAACTGTGAAGAACGTATACTAATGAATAGACTAATAATATTAATAAATATCTGTGACCAATTAAATCTTTTAAATTTAAAATGAACCCCCAGAAATATTATTACTAAATTGTTAGTGAAGGTTTTTCTATAAAATACAAATATAACTAAGAAAGGTTGCTCTGGTAAATTTTACACTTGGCAAAAGTTTATGATTTAATAACAAACAAGCTTTCAGAAAAGTGTTTTGCAAATCAAAAGTATTTTATATATATATATATATGTTAATTCTAATATTTTTACGGATAAAAGATGTCATATTATTCTTATTATTTACGGGATATTCCGTGTAGTGAAAAAGCTAAATGCTGACGTTTCAGTACAATATCAAGTACTTTCCTCAGAGCGTCCTCTTTCTCAAATCATAAGAATGCACACATGAGATTTAAAATCGTTTTTATTGTTTTCTTTCTCCTCATATTTAAATTCTATTGGTTGAGAAGTTTTAAAATTTATTTTCTCTTCCAATATCTTCTTCCAAATATTGTTAATCTTCTTTAATTCATATCTTTCATTTATGCTCTTGGGCCTTTTAAAAATCTCTATAGATTCTCTTAGCAATCTCTGGTCATATTGTTCAATTTTTGCTAAAATATTTGTTTTTTCAAAATTGATATCATGATTTGTTAATTTTATATGAGAATAAATAGCTGATGAATTGGATTTTTCTCTGACTTCCAGAATGAGTTCTTCCTTTCTAATATTTATTCTACAATTAGTCTGTCCAATATATGTATGTGAACAGACACTACATGGAATTTCATATACACCATGACACTCCAAAGCAATTTTATCTTTAGAAAGTGGAAATATTTCACTAATTTTTTTTATAAGTAATATATATATATATATATATATATATATATATATATATATATATATATATATATATATATATATATATATATATATATATATATATATATATATATTTATTTGAAAGTTTAGCTGATTAGATTGAGGTTTTGCTAAGATAATTGCTAATGTAATGTTTCACTTTTCCAAAACATTAATAACTTATTTACTTCTATATGAGAACTTAGATGACAAATAGAAATAAATTCATTTTTCTTTAATTAGTAAATTGATCAGAAAAAATACTAATTGCAAGCTTATTAAATAACTAAAAACTGATCTTATAATGATAATTACAGTACATTCATTTGAAAATTTTTGCTTTATATATGTGTGCGTTATTGGGTCTTTATTCAACCCACCTGCAAAGCCATCGCAAAATCAACACATGTGTTACATATCATCACAAAAAAAAATGCTTGCACACCTGAATCACAGATTATGACATAAAATGTAGCTCTTATCTTACCCAGTGATGGAACAATATGCTAATATTATATTTTGTTTTAAATTAAGCAAATCTTCTACTGAAACATTTAAAATGGTTCAAAATGTATGTGGCAGTGAATAGCAAGAACCTTTTCAAATAATTTTCAAAATTTTGTGATAGCAAGAAAACCTTAGAAACTGTCAATGAATATATAAAACCCATTTCATATTTATGTAGCTCTTATCTTACCCAGTGATGGAACAATATGCTAATATTATATTTTGTTTTAAATTAAGCAAATCTTCTACTGAAACATTTAAAATGGTTCAAAATGTATGTGGCAGTGAATAGCAAGAACCTTTTCAAATAATTTTCAAAATTTTGTGATAGCAAGAAAAACCTTAGAAACTGTCAATGAATATATAAAACCCATTTCATATTTTATGCTGTAACTGGTGATCCAGACATAGTAACATTTTGAAATTTTTGTGGTGAATAATTGAATTATGATGCTATATAACACATAAATTGATTCAGAATAGGTACTGACAGTTTGAAGAGAGTATCAATGACCTTGTTACTGGATACTATATATTTATATATGTGTCTATTAATTTTAATAACTATATAATAATGGTTATTAAATATAAATTATAGTTAACAACTACAAATATCTGTCAGATTATTGCTGCATATGAAAACATAATGGATGGAATTAATCATAGAATTAAACTTGGTTGGAATGTTTTTGGTAAAAATAATTTAACATTAAAAGGAAATATGCCTGTGTGTTTGAAAATAAATATTTTTAATAAATGTGATTCTTATTTACACATCTGAACTTGGATACTTAACAGAAAAGCAGTACAGAGACTTCAGACCACTCAATAAATTATGAAAAGATGTATATTAGGAGTAACAAGAAGAGCTTGAAATTAAAATGCATGGATAGAAAACAAACAGATCTTACTAACATCATTGAAAAAATTAAGAGACTAGAGTTGGGCTGGATATATTACTAGAACAAATGATAATTCATGGGCAGTTGAAATCATAAACTGTGTTCCAAGAGGTTGTAATAGACCTAGAAAGATATCACATGTGAGTCAGATGGATGAAATAAGAAGTGTGTTGAGATGATGTGAAGAAAAGAGGTTAGAAATAAAAAAAATGGATTGAACTTGGACCCTTCATTCTACAGTCAATTGGTAGTGGTTGAAAATGATTGCAATGATAATATATAATACTTATGAAGTAATAATTTTCAAATGCAAATAACATAAGAACTATTTACAAATCCAACTTTCTAGATTCATTTAATTAAATTTCCTTCATATGTTTGTTAAAATAAATAGAAATTATATCCATATTATCATCTGAAAATGTTGGCTAATTAAATCAAGGGATTTCTAGGATCATTCATTACTAATATAATGTTTCACTTCTCCAAAATATCAATGTTTGATCTTTTCCAATATAAGAATTTGGAAGTCAGATAAAAGTGAACTCATTTTTAACTAATTAGTAAAGTGATAAGAAACGGCATTATTTGAAAGTTTATTATAATCTCTAGTTTAGATAATGACTAATAATAGACTAATAATAATCATTACTGTATTTATCTAAAGTAGATAGAGTGAAAGATGTGGGTGGAGTTACTTTGACACATCTAATTCAAAATGTAATAATTTATTAAATGACTGTTAAAAACAAGATAATGTGTAAATGATTGTTATATGTGTATCAGAGAATATTTTCAATTTAAAAAGTATAATCTAATATTTTTTACTAAAATGTCATTAAATAATACTTTAATAGATTATAAAATATTATATTAGTTAAATTATTTGAAAGAATGTCAGAATGTGTTATTGATAGTGATGATATATTAATAGCAATCTATAAATCTATTCACTTTAGAAAAATTCACCATATAGTGTGAGGACGAATATATTTGGATCAAAATAAAATTTAATTCTATAAAAATTATATTACTTTAATGCAATTATTTAGAGTCTTACTAATGTTTTAGATAGGATTTCTCCAAAATCCTTGTCAACTACAACCCCAACAGGAAAATTCCAATGATCTAAAATCCAAATAAAAATCTTGTCAGATCAAAATTTCCACAATCTACTATCCCAAAAAAATGTCAACAAATATATAACTTCTTCTATATCCATTAAAAATAAAATTATGTATTCCCTCTTGTGATGCTATTCTTGATTTTTATGAAATTTGGAAAATGGGAAATAACTTTTAATACAAAAACTGAACAAAAATCTTTAATCAATTTAAAATCCCCAAAATGTAAAACATAAACACATAAATAAATGAAAGGAAATTTTATAAAAATAGTTTTACATGAAACTGATATTTTATCAATTTTGATTTGTTTATCTTGGAACTCATATTAATTCATCTTAGGCTTACTCTCAAATAATGGATTGATCCAGACTTCATTATTACCAAGAATGTGGAGAACGACAATAGTGTTGACTAAAGAAGTAACAATAAATGTGAATAATCAACAGCATACACAGAACAATTGGAAAGTTAAATCAATGAATCTGATTGTTTCCAACATTGGCACAAATTTCACTAAATACTGAAGTCAATTGAAAAATTAATTCAGACAACATCAGACACCTATCATGCATTAGATGACAATATGCACATAGTTTGTTATTTAGTAGAACACAATAAGGCATATTCAAATCTGGAGTTGGAAGCTGCTAACTAATGACATCATTGTTTTCATACATGAGGCAAGCCATTATGGGTTGGAAAGGTCAAGATTCCACAAGGAGAATCTCAATATTTCTTTCCAAGTGATAGTTGTATTGCTAACAACTATGCATGCACAATTTTCCAGCTATGAGTGAAGACAAATTATGTATTATAAATACTGTATACTTTTAATAAATATTTTAACATTTAGTTACAGAATTGTCTGTTATTAATGAATGACCAGAATATTATTTTGCCAAACTTGACATAAACACAATGATCCCCTCTTTACATTTTTTGGTATTTTACTTTGTTGGGATTTTGAACTATCATAATTTTAGCTGTTGAAATGTCAAAAGTATTATCAGGATTTTGAGCTATTTTCACTATCAACATTATAATTGTCAGGATTTTGAACATTATTGGATTTTAATAAACATCTTATAAGGCTTGTTTTCATTGGAGATTTTAGTTTATCAAAATTATTTATGAAAAAATAAATTATAAATATATCCATTCTTACAAAAATGATATATTTATTAGATTATTATACATATTGGTTTTATAGCAATTAATTTAAAATTATCCTCTGAATTTAGTTTTAAACAATTCTACAGATAAAATACAATGTCCATATATAATGTTTCATTTATGTCCATTTCATGTATGTCACCCACCTATTGATTATTTGATTCAAATTTATTTATTCAATGTGTGGAATTTTTTAAGGCTACTTAATTATTAATAGAATATCACAAAGGATCTTATAGAAATTCCAACCAGCAGATGAACTCATTAGTAGCTTTATTAAAATCTCAAATTTAGCCACTATAACCATATATTTAATAATTATTAACTATGAGATTAATGTTCCTGTTTGTCTGCATTAATATAGATCAGTGACTGATAAATTCCATTGATGCAGCAAATAAACATCAAGACAATGAATTGTTCTACGTGTATTTATATAGAGACTACAATTACATCTAGGGAGATCAAATCCAGATGTATTTATGTTGAATCTGCTGAAAACAATTTATTTGGAGCCTTATAAGAAGCCCATTTTTATATAAAAATATGAAACCACTGCAATGAGGTAGACTTAAATATGGCAGTAAGTTCTCATAGTAAGATTCTAGTCCTTGAAATAGATTTCAAATCTTTTTACATAATTAATGAGAAACTTTTCTATTTAAGGAAAATACCTTTTCTTTCATCAGCATAGATGAACTTACTGCATTCTGTTTCTGGAAAATTGCTGTTGAAGTAGATGAGAAAACTGAACCATTAGTTAGATCATACTGTAAACTTTTGAGGTTACTGTAATACTTATTTAGTATCACTTGAAATTTTCTATTGAATGGCATTTGGTCATGTAAATTAATGCACATAATTTTTTTTTTACAAATTTTTGGGTCATTTTTCTAAACTGAATCATAGAGTGACTTTAGATAACTAAATGATGTATCAATTTTTAATTTATTCTGATACGTTTTAAAAGTGGGTGGTAGAAGATAATTTTTGTTCACAAAAAATTTTTCTTGGCCTTACTCCAGCCTACTCTATAAATAGGTAATTCTCAACTCTTGGCAAAATCCTTTTTAATATTTTGTCAACAGGTTTATAGGGAATACTAAAATATTAGCAAATAATTATTTGAAATATTACTGGGTTTATTTAAATTTAAAGTTTTTAAATTTTGCCTTTGTGTCAAATTTTTGAAATAGTTATTATATAAATAATGCTACTGAATAGTTTTAACAGCCATGCATTGGTTTTGTGTCCTAAGATTTTAAAAACTCTTGATATATACTATCCATTTTTTTGGCCCTTTTCTGATGTAAAAAACACAGGAAAAGTGCAATTTTCCAATATTTACCTCTTTTATCAGATTTATATTAATAATATAGATACAACTTGAGACAAAGAAATATTTGCGAAAATTTTAGCCCCTGCAACTTATCATTTATCCAAGCAGCACATTCAGAATAATCAACATTTATAATAATATTTGCACAAATGTTAATTTAAAACTTATAAAAATCTTATTGAGTTAATTACTAAGCCATTCACAACCTGAATATTTTTTCTCCTCTCTTCTGCTGTTTATAATATTGTATTGTGGTTTCTACACAATATTACTTTAAGTGGAAATAGCTACTTGTAATGATTAAATAGATAAAAATAAGTAAAGATGTATACACACATATATATATATATATGTCGAATAAAAAGATAATTTTAGAAGAAGTTTACTATGTAACAGACAACAAAAGGCTACTTAGACTGAAATTGAAAATTTGTTAAGTGATTGTTGTTATTTTGATGATTTATAACTTTTTTAATTATATTGATTTATTTTTTTACAGATTTTTATACTATAATAGTTAAAATAATAATAACAGAAAGAATAGACTTTGCTTGTGATGTGATGCAATGTGACTTCACCTTAAATGGAGTCAGAAATCTCTCAACAACTATGCCCAGAGAAACCTGTTAGCCACTTTATCTTCCCTTTCCATTTCCCACCCTACATTTTCCCATAATCTACTCCATCCCATTTCCACAACATAATCTTTGTCAATTTTATGGCTTTTATATCTAAATCCCCCTTATCTTTTCCCAGCATAAAAACGAATAACCCACTCTCTGTATAATCACTTTTTTTCATATTTATTCTTCCATAACTTCATTATATATACCCTTTCTGCTTTCAAGCATTTATATTCAATTAACATATGCCTAATATTTTCTATGCCTTCCTTATACAATTTGCAGACAAAATCACCCATATTTTTCCATTTAGATGTATATTCTCTTGTTGCTAAAGATCCCATTCAAGCCTTAAACAATAAACTATTTTCCTTGCTATTATCATAAATTAACTTGCACCCAATGTTCCATTTACTTATATATATATATATATATATATATATTGTAACCGGGCACCTTCTA